>MU667662.1:2556-16419 GCA_026770625.1 Nicotiana glauca
AAAAAATAAAATTATGAAATCTTGAAATATTTATAAATTACATCACAATAAGTATATTTATATATTAAATATATCTGTAATTTCTATATATGTAATGTCGGATTGGTTTGGTTTCGGTTTGACTTTCTTTAGTTAAAACCAAACCAAACCAATTATGGTCGGGTTTTTTTTTCCAACATCAAACCAACCCATAGTCGGGTTTTTTTCCTCTGTTTGACTCGGATTATCGGGTTGGTGCGGTTTGTCGGTTTCCTTTGTACACCCCTAGTCACAGCCACGTGGATGCCATGTGGGATAAAAATGGCTTGTGTGGAGGGCTGTTAAGTTGAGGGATATTTTTGGCCCATTGTGTTAAGTTGAGGGACATTTTTGGCCTACTTTACTAACGGCGAGGATATTTTTGGCCCAGTTTATAAACGGGGGACAAAAGTGAGCCATATTCTATAGTTTAGGGATAAAATTGGACCTTTTTCGTATAGAATTTGAAGTTTTTAAAAACAAGTTTGGACGTTTTCAAAAAATTTTAAGTTTCAGTTACGAACGTCAACTTGGTTTTCAAATTTCAATCAAATCATGTACAAATGCCTATGTTTGCCCTTTTTTTAGCTAGTTTTCTTTACTTGTTATATTGAGTTTTTTTTTAGCTTTTCAATTCTATAGAAAAGGTTAATTAATTAGCATCAAATTAATTAACTTTAAAGATAGATAAACTTTTTATGTTCCCCGTCACTTTCTTAATTAGTAGATAATACAGTTTTTATAAAGTCGTAAGTGTCAGGAGAAGAAGTCCAAGATATATAATGCGAATCAGGTCGAAAGTTAGTAGTAAAAAAGATTACTATTTGTTATTCAATGTTTACCATCTGAATCGTCGTTGACAAACTAATGCAGGCACAGCACTATGGCTTGTTGTGCTTCCCATTACCAATTAAGAAGCTATACCAACAAACTAATTATTTAATATAGTTAAATGAAAGAGATATTCCTTTCTGAAATTGCCAAATTAGTAATATTTAATATTCTGCTGAGCTGTAATGATAATCACATCTTTGTGTTTATGTGCTTCCACAACCTTGGGTTGTGCATAATTTTCGTTGCACAATATAACAACCAAACTGCCAAAAATAACTCTTTCCAAATTCATTCAACTGTCTCTCTATTATTCACTTTCTTTCCGTACCTTCCTACTTATAAACTCTTGTCTTCACAAAAATCCATTACTTTCTATTTCCCTAACAATAATCTATCTATAGTACCGGAGGTTATGGATCATAATCTTTGATAAAAGGTGCCATTTCCTTTCTCCTTATCTTTCTGTTCCCTCCCAACCCCTTTAATTCTGCTGTTTCCATAATAATATGATCTCAAGAATGTAGGATATTGTATTACATGAACCTTTTATTAATTTTTTTTTATTTTGTATAATTTCTCTTTAAGTATTCCTTAAAGATTGTTCTTATCCGGTTGGTAGTTGTTTCTCAGTATATTATGAGCAACAGATTTCTACAAAAAGTTTTTGGTTGGCATATAAATTTTTTTTGGCGGGGGGGAGAGGTAGAGGGGATCGGAATTATATGGTTTAGGATAAGAAATAAAGGGCAATAGTAATAAAATAAAAGGGTCAAAATTGAAGAGAACAAGATTGTTTTTGGGATGTAAGTTCATGAGAAGTTGATCAATAGTTCCAATTATTGTAGAAATTTGGGTAAGATTTTGAGTAGACCATTGTCGTTATTCTTTTCTCAGTTTTCTTCAATATATATCTCTCCTTTCTGTGTTTGTTTTATTTGCATTTTCTGTGTGTGCAAGCTGCATATTAATTTTGCTGGAAAAAGAAAGATGGAAATTATAGAACCATATACATTTCTAATCTGTGTATTATGAAGAGGTTTGTCTTTTCTTTCTTTTCCCTTTCGTATTCTCTAGACATAAAGGTCAGAATAATTATAAGGAAACAATCTAATCTTTCTGCATTACATTGGAGAAATTCTCATTCTCTGTGACGTTGTTGATGATCTATACCAGGCTTAGAAGGGCTACGAGGTTAGTGGTGATTACAACTTGTGAGAACTCATTATAAACTGACAAGTTTTATGCCAACTGATTGTCAACTTACCGCCAGCCTCCTTTATTCGTATTTGGGACCAACAATATGTAATATGAATAAACTTACACAGTAGAGTGAACAATAGCATTGCCATAACAAAGAAAAAAGTAATTCATGAGGAGACTCTGTCGAAGAGTCCATTTGATGATTTTTGTATGACTCTAACCTAGTAAGTACTACTCTTTTGCAGTAAAATACAGGTTCAAAATCTTGTTAAGCCAAATAATATAATGGCAACTCGGGTAAAGGACACTGCTCCGCCAGGAAAGGAGAAGAGAGGAACATCTCCTTCACATCCAATTGCTCATCATCTGAGAAGTCCCAATTCATCAAATACAAACTCTCCGGTGCGGAAACGAGCAGATTCAACCACCTCAAACAAGAATGTTCCCAACTATCTCAAGCCTACAATGTCTTCATCGAATGACCCCAACATTCACAATAAGCCTACTCTAACTCGAATAAGATCGTTTGACAAGCCTCCTGTTGCTGCTTTGCAAAAAACTGCCAAAGAGAGAATTCTTCGGTCATCCTCATCGTTCTCAGGCAAGACTAGTTCAACTTCCCAAAAACCCCTTTCGGATAAATTATCTAGAGCATCTCATATGACTAAGGAAGCCACTTGTAAACAACGTGGCACCAGCATGTATGCTATACCAGGGACCATAAAGAAGACTACAGCCAGCGGCCCCATCTCCAAGAAACAGGAGCCCAGCAGTACTAGTCATAATGACACGCACAAATCAAGAAATGATCAGAATGGCTCAACACCAAAAGCGCCGTTAACTAATTCTTCACATGCAGCTGAGGATGTTATTCCTCAGGCTGAAACTGGGCAAGATGACGCGTCTAAATCGAGAAATGATCAGGATGATCATAATGAATCAACACCTAAAGAATCAAAAATAACTGATTCTCCACATGCAACTGAGGATGTTATTCCTCAAGCTGAACTATCAGAGCAAGAAGATGATCAAGAATTGCCAGTCACTGATACTGAAAGTGATGTGATAATTGACAACAGTGAAACTGCAGTTACTGATGCAGGAGAAAACAATTCAGCCATTGAAGATCAAGAAGAGCATAATGGAAATGTAAACAACGCTGAAATAGTTGTGGAAAACCAAGAAATCAGTCAGATGGAAGAACCAGAAGATGCACAACTTGTTGAAGAAACCAACACCAACAACTCTAAAGAACCAGAAGAAATTACCAATGAACTTCATCTTGAAGAGAACACCGTAAAAGCAGTGGATGAGAACCAACAAGAGAAAGAAGAGGATAAAGGACGAAACCAAGTAATGGAAGCTGATATGGCAGAGGAAGGTGAAGCAGTGCAGGAGGCTAGTACTACTGTGGCATCATCAAAACCTCAACGTCAAGTGGTGCAAGGGAAGAAGGAATCTGTGGTCTCCAATGATGTGATAGAAGAGACTGCAAGTAAGCTTCGAGAGCAAAGGAAGAACAGAGTGAGAGCACTGGCTGGTGCCTTTGAAACTGTCATCTCCTTGCAGGAGCCCAAGTGAGTATTTCTGTTTCTGAGTATACATGTATTTATTGGTAGCTGTATGAACAAATCAGTATTATAACTTTTGTTCATATACCAACAAAAACGATGATAATGATAAAATCCATAGTAACAACAACATGAACAACAACAATAATATAATAATCAAATCATTTTATGTTTTTATCATGCATCTTGATTCTAATTAAAATCAACATGTGTTTCTGTTGAGAATTGATGCTTGCAACATAAAAATATATCTATCATGTACAGTTCAATCGTACACAGATTTCTGATCAATGTTCTGGAAACATTTCAATTTCAGGGTGTAAATTAAAACTTTTGCTAGAACTGGACATGCTTGTGGAAAGTCAAACATGCTGCTACAGTTTGGCTGATAGGGAATGCATCACCAAAATTGCATTCATCTAAAATGGTTGGTCAAAAGGTTATTTTTATTAGTAAATTCTAGTAACATACAATTCTTTCACAAAGACAAAAGAAGAAATTGGAAAACGAAAAAAAAAAAAAAAAAGAGCAAGAAAAAAAATGAAAGAGATAGGATGTGTATGTGGTTTTATTTTTGTGTTGCTTTAGAGCTTTTCTCTGAACAGCTCTGTATAGAAGTACCGGTGGGAAAATATGCTGGTGGTTCGTGTATCAATTGAAGATTTGTACACATATGTAATATTTCCCTTTGAATTTGCCACAGTTCTGGTGGGTAGTGATATTTATTTTTAAAGGACTGTTGATGGTCAAAATGGTAATGAATGAGATCGAATGGTAACTCGAAATATCATTTAACAACT
Source organism: Nicotiana glauca (assembly GCA_026770625.1). Lineage (NCBI taxonomy): Eukaryota > Viridiplantae > Streptophyta > Magnoliopsida > Solanales > Solanaceae > Nicotiana > Nicotiana glauca. The sequence goes on from MU667662.1 coordinate 6,980, forward strand.
TTCAATTGTTATTAGAAACTAACGTAAAGGAGATTCTACTTCTCCGCTATGAACTCCCAGTAGCGAAAGTGACGTGTTAAAAATTAGTGACAGAATTTGACTTAACAGTAACTAACATTAGTCTAGATTTATGGTAAGAAAAGATCTAAGAAAGCTTGGAATATATAAAAGTAATACGGCATATATAAGAAATGGAAACGATTGGATTGATAGTTGTAATGATTGATTAGATGATTGGATGGTCCAACATTACCTATTTACAGACTTAAAGTTGATAGCTAAGCTTCACTAACTACTTTATAGTATTCATATTGTGCCAGCGGTGCAATTCGAACTGTCCACGTCCTTGTAACATTTCTCCTCAAGTTTCTTCATTTGTGGATCATGGACATATGTTGTACGGATAATTGCCAGTTTGATTCTTCATCTGATTTTTGTATCATAGGACTTTTAGGATTAAACTTCTCAAAGGTAATAACTCACAAGGAGAATTTACCTAAAAAATAAAAAGGAGGGAGGGGTGGGAGAGGAAGTGTCAAATAAGGGCTGCATATACCACAAAGCTGCTGTAGTAGTCAGTGGACGACAAAGTAATTCAGAAGATGTGAAGAATTTTCATTTTAATCTAAAAAAGATGCATCTTAATTTTACATTTCAGGAAAGGCGACTAGTGGTAGAGACAGCACGAAAGGCAACCAATTATGACGGCTCCCCCGATGATAAGGACTTCACAACAACAATAACAACAACAAACCCAGTATAATCCCACAAAGTGGGTACTGGGGAGGATAGTGTATACACAGACCTTACCTCTACCTTGTGAAGGTAGAGATGCTATATCCGATAGGCAACCAATTATGATGGCTCACTCGATGACAAAGTACTTTGATAACCAAAAAAGAAATGTCACAGACCAATTTCCCAAAAGAATCTGCAAAGGAACCTGAATTACCAGGTTCGTCAACCAACTAGGTTGTGGTAGGTTCATGTACGTACCTAAACCAACCCATCTTTCCACTAGTTTGGTGGATTGACCAAAGCTATTACAACTTATGGAGAGACATGCCAAACATGAACGATTTCGCTATAATTAAGAGGATAAGCAGAATGGCAGTGGCAGCACAAATATAATATTGTGAAGCCGCAATAGAAAATACACAAGCTTATCACACACCAAAAGATCATGACAGTAAATCAATAAGACTTCAAAAATAGCTGAAGATAAGACACATGTTTGCATGGCCAAAATCACCAGGTTATAAAATCCAGGTGAACTGTATGCAAAAGGGTTCGGTAAAGGAATATGATCACTGTGCAGCTCATCATTAGCAAAACTATGTTCAATACCTTAGCAAAGATATATCGAAACTAAGACTACTTGTGTCAGTGTCACATTACCGGATGGCACTTGAAATTCATCATTTACAAAGTTTTAGCTTCTTGAAAAATGAAGATACCACAGATTTTGGATAAGGTTTTGTAGCAAGACAGGTTGGGATGTTTTCTGGTTGTTCAATCCACAGTTTATGAGCAATGCCCCCAGCTTTTAGCTTTTCTGCCAAGTTCAATATCTGGGCTTCACCCTTCACTTCAAGAGTTACCTACATAGCCAAGAAATAAAGTTGCAATAATTGAATCTTTTATCTTTCCTAAATTTCTCTATACCAAGGACTAAACTATGTTGTTACAAATTGAAATAGAACAGAAGTGGATGTCATTCTGAAAAATATTTCCTGGACAAGGAAGTTGCTTCCAAATAAGCTCATTGCAAAATATAAGTTAACCACAAGTAAGCTAGAATTTAGAACCTCTTTAAAAATGTCCAATGGCATTTATTGACCACAATTTTCCAAAGCAGGCATTAGGAAACTTCCATATAAAATTCTGCATAATTCATACTTCACCTACTAACCTAAGCAATCACTAATTCTGTTAAGGAGCTAAAAGAGCATCAATCTGGCTTTTGTTTTTCTTTAAGCACAATTTGCTCTTTTAACTTCCTACAACTGATAATTGAAGCTATGATACACCTTAAGACAATAAATCACAGAGCAGCTCCACCAGACCATCAACCACACAACCCGTAACAAGTGTAAAAGCAATTTACATTTTGGTGTTTTCCTGACATAACACAACGCATCAATCAGCGTTATCCATCCATTTCATTTGCTACCCATTCAACCAATGAAATTCTTAGCCTCCTAATATCTGAATTGAAAATCAAATATTCATTCGTCACTAGCATCTAAAGGTGTGGCCTAGTAGTCAATGAAGTGGGTAAGAAACTTGGAGACTTGGATTCAAATTCCACCAAAGACAAAAGAAACTAGGTGATTTTTTCTCATTTGTTTAACCATGGTAGGTAGAGTTACCCAGTACCTATGCTGGTGGAAGTCAGCAGGCAACAAACAACAATAACAACCACCCAGTATAATCCACAAGTGGGGTCTGGGGAGAATAGGATATACGCAGTCTTACCCCTACCCAGGAAGGGCAGAGAGACTGTTTCCGATAGACCCTCCGGTGGAATAATCGAGATGCGTGCAAGCTGGCCTGGACACCACCGTTATCAACAAAACAAAAACAAAAAGATACATTCTTCAGTGAGAACTTAAAGATGCACTTTCACACTCAGTTATTATGGTCAACTATAATTATAATCATATAGTTTCGAATTCCACACCAGCATATTATCATACAATAGCAGTTAAATAATTGCTAATTTAACTGCAATTACTAACTGAATTACAGAAATTACATATCTTCCATTCCAAGTAATTATCAAAACATAGCTCGTGGAAGATTAATATAGAATTCCTTTAGTGAAGATGAAACAGTGTAAAAATTACTGCTCGTTCAATCAACGGTTGTTATAGAGAGCTACCTGCAGTAACAGTTACACGACCTGATTGTAAAAATATTTTTTATACACATTCATCGTATAGCACTAATTGATCTGGTGAGTAGTGAATCTAAAAGAGAAATGACAAATCTTACTAAATAAAAAATCAACGGATGAGATGGACTTACCTTGTGCATTGAGTCGAGATTGGAAGGGCTACAGTATTGAAGAGTAACGGCATCGTCCTTGTGGGACCAAATGGCGGCGACGGCGGCATGGCAGCCTTGCGTGACCAGGCTTCCTAATGGCCACGTGTCAATTAGGTCTCTCCTTAGAACAATGTACTGAATCACTGTGTCGGAGATGGAGTTCTCCTCTGCGCTATTGTTACCGGTTGTGGTTGTATCGCAGCCGGCAGCGACGGCACTGACGGTGGTGGTTGCGCTGGAGTTGTTGGAAGGGGAAATGGCAGTTGATTCCATTCGAGATATTACGACGCCGTTTAATGGGGGGAGATTAGTTTTGAATTTTAACTCAATCGCCGGAGCTAAGACGGGAATAAAGGGCGTGACTTTGAGAGACGTAAAACGGGAGCAGAATGGAGTACCCATATCTGCTTTTCAGGCTTTAACTTTTTGCCTTTTAGCATTTTTGAATTAATATGCAACATAATTGTGCCAATTGTATTGTTCAGTTGCCTTTAGGAATAATATCTTTGTATTTATTTAAATATTTTGGTAATTAGGTCATTTTAAATTATTTTTGTAGCCCATGTGTGTGATTAAATCTGCTTTCAGAAGCAAAAGGGATTTCAGTATTACATTTAAAAATTGTGAGAAGCAGTTTTTATTTGGTTAATTAATTTGAAAAGTATTTTTAAGCCGTAATTAGTATTTGGCCAAAATTATTTATAAGTGTATTTTTCTCAAAAGTGCTTCTCAGAAAAATGCTTTAGGAGAGAAGTTACTTTTTTCTGTTTCTCAAAAACTGTTTATGCTTCTCATCAAAAGCACTTTTTTTTATGGAAAAGCTTAGCCTAGGGGTGGGCATATATCGGGTAAAATCGATAACCCGAACCGTTAATTCTTTATTGTGTTATCGGTATTGGGTTATTGGGTTAACGGTTCGGTAACGAGTAAAAAAAAAATTTTATTGGGTTATCGGTTCGGTCTCGGTTTGCATTTTTGTTATTGGGTAAAAACTGATAACCCAATAAGAATTAAGTAATTTACTAATTTACTCCTAAGTATATACTAGGGTTTTATTTTCCTAATTCCCTTTCCCTCTTCACAGTTCATTCAGTCTTCAGAGTTTAGTTGTATCTCTCGAGTCACCCTAGTCCGCCGCAGCCCCAAGAGTCAAGAGTCACCACCAGTACTCCGCCTGTCCGCCATACATCAGCTTGCCAGTTCTTCGCCAGTCACGCCTCACTCCCTCATCGTGTAAGTTTTGGCTCAAGATTCTGTTTGCTTCTGTCAATCGCACCAGTTCTGTCTTCTATTTGCTACTTTGCTTCTTGTTAATTGTTCTGTTTGCTCAATAGCTTCTGTTTGCTTCTGTTTGCTCAAGATTTTTTCTATTTCTTGTTAATTGTTCTGTTAATTTTTCTCTTTGCTTCTTGTGAATTATCCTTCTAGGCTTGTTGAATCATGGTCTGTTAATAATCCTTGTGATGGAAGTTGGTGGGGATTAAGCTGTGACTATAACCATAAGGTTACTGTCATAAACTTGCCTAGGTCTAATATTTTTGGGACCTTGAGTCCTTATCGGGTAAACCGATAACCGAACCGATAATGATCAATAACCGATAAACCAATAACCGATAACCAATATCTTATCGGTTTGGTTATCGGGTGATGATATTTGTAAATCGATAACCGATAGGCAAAACCGATAATTTTTAAAACCGAACCGAATCGACCGATGCCTACCGTTAGCTTAGCCCAACACCTTAATTTTTTTGCCAAAAGCAACTTTGGCAAAAAAAGAAAAGGAAAAATAACATTGTATAGCCGCTCTCAAAATAATAGCTAGATAAATATATATATATATATATATATATATATATATATATATATATATATATATTATATATATATATTTTTTATGTTATGTACAAAAGTTATACAAATTTTGTACACTTTTTCGGCCCAAAAAAAAAGTTTGGTCAAACAGGGATAAATTCAAAAATAGCCAGATTTACAAGTGGTCCTTCAAAAATAGCCACAGTTTCAAAAGTAATCGAAATTTAGTCACTTTTCATGTAAAGATAAATCTGAACGAAAATACTGTTTAAAATCTGAAATATACTCAAAATATTATACTGGAGTTCCAGCATATTATAACAGAGTTCCAGCATAAGTATACTAGAACTCAACATATTATAATGGATTTCGAGCATAAGTATACTGGAACTACAGCATAATATACTAGAGTTCCAGTATAATATACCGGTCTAGCATAATCTGCTGGAAGTTCATACACATTTGCTCCAATCTCCAGTATATTATGCCAGCATAATATGCTGGAAATTCATACACAGGTGCACCGATCTCCGGTATATTATGCTGGACCGGTCCCTATTACAGCAAGTAACTATTTTTTAATGACTTTGCAAACGGTGGCTATTTTTGATTGACCAGTCCGAAAACTGGCTAGCCCGTGCTAATTCTACGGTCAAATAAGTCATTTTTAATAGCCCTTTATTCACTTATGGAACTTCAACATGAAATACATAGACTCCAGTATATAGTCCCTTAACTTTTGACTATAATCTAAAAATTGTTCTTGGGTTTGAGTTTCGTTTCAAAGAGAAAAACAAGAGTTTTCCTAAAGGTGGGGAAATATTAAACCAAAAGCTAAATTAAGGATAAAGCTGCTCAATTACGGATAATACATAAACAAATTTGCCCATAAGTAAACCTAACACCTGTGTTAAATTAAATAGATCAGTTAAATCCTTAATTAGTAGGAGTGTAAAGTGAAACAAAACATATTTGCCAATTTTATTAACCATTCGAGGCTGCAAGAGAGTAGAAATGACATTATAGGAAGTGAAATTTGAAGATGCCAGTGAAGGAGAGAGTTAAGGGTAGCCGTTTCTGGCTACGTTCATTGATATCGTTTGATGATAAAGGACCTATTTTGCTTAGATTATGAAACGATTTCTAATTATATATGCAATTATATTGTACAATCAAGGACTAATAAATAATATTGTTACAAATAGTAATATTTACCTTAAAATTGATCTTTTTCATACAGTAACCAAAATTATTAAATCATATCCTTGTGTAACCAAAAAAATTGTTAAACCAATTAATAGAGAGAAGATAAATCGTAGTCAAACATAATTATCTTTAGATCAAAGCACATTGAGTACAAAAATTGGAGAAGAACAAACTGATTTAATATTTCTCAAGATGATTATCATATATCCAGTGAAAATGATAAGCTTACATCTATAGTAGGTTTACACCCTAATCGAAGGAGCACAAAAGAAGAAGAGAGAATGATGTTGCTGATAGCTTAGAGATTCCCCATTTCTTGTTCCGTAATGATGGCTCTAAATATAATAGCCAGATCCAGCCCCTTTTATGGTCCCCTACCTCTCTCTCTCTATCTATTTATCGATCTACATATATATATATATATATATATATATAAACAATTTTTCCTTTTATCCAACGGTCTTTGACCGGCGTGCTTTCTCATGACTGAGTCCTTCATTACTTGCTCACGACATTACACTTGTCCTGTGATATAAGCTTTCGCTTGACCCCAGTAGGGACCGTGATACTCATCGCTATTACGCCTCGTGGTCACGACCATGGCGCGGTCGACCTTTAACCGTCTACTTTAATGATAACCATCTGGTGGTCAGATTTTGACCCTACAGTTAGTCCCTCCGCCCATTGGGGTCATCTTTTGGGCGAGTTCAATGGGCGGATCCTGTGTGTTCAAGAATTAGGAGAAATCTAATCATTGTGCGAGGGCGGAGTCCTCATGGCGAGGTGGCGATGTGATGTTTTTAAGGACATTACCAGGTTTTTACGTCCGTTCGAAGATGGATCGTCATGTCAATTCAGGATACCATGAATGCCCATTACGCGTCATTATGACGCACGTTTCCCAGGCACCGCATCATTTCTTGTGCCCTTTAAGCTTTTTGGCGGCTTTCGGGTTTCTAGCTCAGGGCATTTGTGTTCCTATATATAGGGGAAAACCCCCATTTGATTGTTACGCTATTCGATTTGCTTGAGGAATTTCGCAAACTTCCATCTTCTTCAATATTTCACATTTTTGCTTTCATCAGAATTTGACGTGACCGCCCTCTCTATTTTTTTCATCACTCTTGTTTATTCCGATCAAGCTAGACAAATGGTTGGTGCTTCTTCCCAGACTGATAGATTCATCGAAGCTCCGGTGCCGAAAAATGATGTACCCCTCTTGGAGAGGGAATGAAGGTGACGAAAGATGAGGGGTTTCCGACTGTGGCTGAGATACTACACCGCCCAGGGAAGTTATGGACTGACTTTAATAGCCTTGCCGGAGATGAACCGGAACCTGTCCCTTCCACCATGGATGACGGCAACTATGGCGTTCAAGGCTAAGTGGGGAATTCCAAATCATATCGAAATGGTACCGGCAACGGGGACAGGCATTGTATATTTGAACCGCTCGGGGTACTGCACATTTTATGCGTATCCTTTTATTGTCGGATATACGCTTCCTCTCCCCTCTCTAGTGGTGGACTTTTGCCGCTTCTATGAAGTGTGCCTGGCTCAACTCTCACCGTACACATACAAGCTCTTCCTCATGCTCATCAAGTATGCGGAGCTCGCCGGTCGAGGGGTTAATTTGGGGCACACGCTTCACATCTTTGCCCCTCGATTTCTTCGGAGCACGATGATCCACATGCGCTATCGAGGGACCAAGAGTTTGGTGGTGAAGATGGATGATAAGACTAATCGCCGCTTCTGGGAAAGCTATTTTATGTGCGGACAGAGCACCTTGTGACAGACTCGGCAGGGTTCCCTGAGGTGTGGAACTTCGCTCGTAAGTTTTCCTTTATTTAGTTTATGATTCCTCTCAAGGCGGTCATCAATCGTTCTTCTTTAGGTGACATTGCTGACTTGTTTTTGCTTTTGCAGTCGAGAGATTACCTCCCCCGCCAGCTGACGATATCCATGAGTGGGTGAACACAATTATTCCCCATATAAAGGGCATTCGTGAGTGGACGTCCTTCTACGAGAAATATGGGTGCAAGCCTCTCACTGGTGAGTCGGCCCGCTTTCTTTGCCTTATGGTCCGATCTTGTCGTTATGTGACCGTTTTTCTTTCTTGGCAGGGAGAACGCGAAGTACGAGGGCTCTCTTTGCGAATTCACAGCTGAACCTTGATGGAAAATCACTTCGCTAACATTTCGTCAATCGGCACCCCTTGCCCGGCCTGCGCTGAGGGCCGCGATTCGGCCTGCATCGAGAGCCACTACCCAATGTACACCTGCAGCCAGAGCCATGTGCACGGGAGCTATTCCTCAACCTGAGACTTTGGTTTCTACTGTTCGCTCAACGGGCGAGTCCTCCCATACTGGTAATAGAGTGGCCGCGTCAAAGAGACGACGGGTGTGGTTGGAAGTGACTCATCGAACCGAAACATCCTCGAGGAGCGACCTTTCCTTGGCGGCTCTTCTTTGGCCGAAGAGAGGGGAAAAGGCATCGCGGTTGATGATTACGAATCTGAATCTGACCTCGATCCTGACGATGTTAGGATGTTCGAGGAGGGCTTTACCCGAACTATGGTAAGAGCGGGAGGTCCTTCTCGAATACTCAAATTTTGTTGGACCTCAATCTTCTGCAGGAAATGGTGGATTTCATGCTAGAGTTCGACCTTCTATGCTCTGCCGCAGAAAGCGGAGTTCTTCAGGATGTCGAGATGCCAAATTGTCACGTGGCATGGTCGCGATGGGTGTAAGAGTAAGTTTATCTTCCTCGTTTGTTTTTCCCTCTTTTTTCTTTGCGTGGCCTTGGCCTTTATCGACTCTTTTCTTTGCTTTCAATCTTACATGCTGGAGCTCGAGAGTGTCGCAGGGATGAGACTCAGGCCAAGATTTTTCTGATGATGCTTGAAAAGTATCGGCGATATTGCAACAAATGCCGTAAGATGCATGAGCGGCTCAGGGCTGGTACTGGCACCCAATCCCTCCGGAAGGAGCTAGAGAAAAGGGATCAGGAGCTAATGTGTGACGACCCAGCCCGTTGTCACGTGAGTTACTGCCTCGTTTCCTCCATATTATGTTGCTCTATGTCTCAATGTCAGTATTTGAGTTGATCGGATAAAATTTAATTGGTTTTAACTGGAAAAGAGGCACTTAGCCCCTTAAAAGGAAGCTTGTTTTGGAAAAGTCAACCGAAAGTTGACTATATAGTTAGAGGGCTCGGATGTGAATTCCGGTGATTTGGTTAGCTTCGGGGGATGATTTGTGACTTATGAGTGCGATCGGAATTGAATTTGGAGGTCTGGTGTAGAATTAGGCTTGGATTGGCGAAGTTTGAATTTTGGCGGATTCCGGTTGATAGGTGAGATTTTGATCCGA
>MU667662.1:33586-45487 GCA_026770625.1 Nicotiana glauca
AAGAACACTTGATCCAATTTTGATTGGACATGAAATTCCATGAAATAATTCCTATGGAAGAATTCAGTTCAAACTCCTCAAGATATTGAAAGATTCATTCCATTTAAAATGAGATATATTTTTCAATGAAATTTTTTTATAAAGTTAATAATGAAAGTTTGTCATATTCATTCCATTTAGAATGAGATATATTTTTCAATGGAAAACTTTTATAAAGTTAATAATGAAAGATTGTCATATTCATTCCATTTAGAATGAGATATATTTTTCAATGGAAAACATTTATAAAGTTAGTCATGAAAGTTTGTCGTATTCATTCCATTTAGAATGAGATATATTTTTCAATGGAAAACTTTTATAAAGTTAGTCATGAAAGTTTGTCGTATTCATTCCATTTAGAATGAGATATATTTTTAAATGGATTCAACTTTTATATAAAAAGACTTAGTCTTGATTTAGAATTGTAAGACATTCCATTGTAGTAGCAAAACTCTTAATTCTTCCACATTTTTCATCTTCCATTTTTTAAGTAAAAAATAAAAAGTTTGAGAAGCCATAAAAATCAAGAGAAAAACATTCTTGATAATAATAGTTCTTGTCATGTAACATTAAGTTGAGATTTTTTAGAAAAATTTCAACACAATATTTTTTGTTCAATTTGTTCACGGGTTTTCATTGATCAAAGAGTTGATAACAAGTATCGGTCTCGGTGTGGATACGCATAGAGCCTTCACACTATTGAAGAAAATTTTAAAACAAGACTCTCTTCACCAGGTACTTCTTTGATCCGATCTTTGAAAGGTAAATAAATTTTAAACACGAAAAGTTCTACCTAGGATTGTTATTATCTTCCGCTACGTGTTACGAATACATATAAGCAATCCTTCACGTGATACTTGTTGCCATTACGCCTCGTGGGCATGACCATGGCGGGATCGACCTCTAACCATCTCCTTTAATGATAACCATCTGGTGGTTAGATTTTGACCCATACAATCCTTATGATTTTGATCCGATCTTTGAAAGGTAAATAAATTTTAAACACGAAAAGTTCTGCCTAGGATTGTTATTATCTTCCGCTACGTGTTACGAATACATATAAGCAATCCTTCACGTGATACTTGTTGCCATTACGCCTCGTGGGCATGACCATGGCAGGATCGACCTCTAACCATCTTCTTTAATGATAACCATCTGGTGGTTAGATTTTGACCCATACAATCCTTATGATTTTGAAAAAGACTTGTTTTGGAATCTATTACTTGCTGCTTTAGTATCTTTTGCCGGACGATGAATTCAGAGAAAATATCGTTAAGAAACATACTCTTACCTTCTACTTATATATGTTTATGCAGATAGTACTACACTACATTGTGAATTTCTCTTGGAGTTTTCTTGGTTCTTGTGCTCAACCAACCATTTCTCATAGGTACATGATGTTGCCCCCTTTTTGTTATTTTATTTTCTTGTTTCAGTTTCCAAAATATAATTTTCCGACCATTTATTCTGATTCTACTAGTAACTGAACGAATTTTAGTTAATCTTGACCCCATTATTCTGTTTCTTTTTCAATCAAACTTCTTCGAAAAAATTTCATAGAGGATGTCTCGGGTGAAAAGAACATATATAGTAGGAGGTCGATCGGTCACAACATCCTGACGAACTTATGGATATTATAATACGAAATTTATCAATGTGGATGAAATTTGTGACGGTTTTACTCTTTCGTCAAGATTATTATTTAGGGCTGATTCAACTGAACTCATTACTTTCGACTTGAACTATATATATGAGTGTATGTACGTATGCAAAATAAACAAATAACTAAATAAATGACGCTAAATTCTGAATTCGCCTGTGTATATTTGTGCGGCTTTTCTATTGCTGCATTGGCTTTTCTTTATCTCTTTTGTGTTGAACTTTTTAAATTTAGCAGGCAAGGTAGTGAAGAATGGGGACTGAGGGTGAAGGAGGAGAAGTAGGAATAAGGAGAAGAGTATGTTCATGCACAAAAGATGATTTTCTGCCCGAGGAATCATTTAAAAGCTGGGGAAATTACACGAATGCGCTGATACAAATGCCAACAAGGCTAATAGACAGGATCCTGACACGTTCTGAAGATGCGGAAGAGTTACAAGCAAAGTCAAGGAGCCAGAATGAAATGAAGAAGACACTTACTTGGTGGGATTTGATATGGTTTGGTATGGGAGCTGTTATTGGAGCTGGAATATTTGTTCTCACAGGTCTTGAAGCTAATCAAGAAGCTGGCCCTGCTGTTGTTTTATCCTATGCTGTATCTGGGATCTCTGCAATGCTGTCTGTTTTTTGCTACACTGAATTTGCTGTCGAGATTCCTGTAGCAGGTAAATGGATTTTTCCATATTATTTTGCAGTATCAGTGTAAAGAATTGTTACAAAATCAGTCACACGGATTCAACATGTTGCTTTTATGACTGAATCCATTAGTACTTCAGAAATAATGTGTCAAAATTTCTATGATGTTTTCATATATACTGATATTCCTTGTCGAAAATTCTGGATTCAGTAAACTCATCAGGTATATACTCCATTCACCTCTTCAATCCGTGCATGTTAACCTGTCATAGCGGGTTACTTCTTTAGATAACTAATCCTTATTATAGGCGGTTATGTAACATGTACTTTTCTTTACATGTCAGTGTTAATAGTTAATCTCTAAGTTAAGTCCTAATATTTCTTCTTTAAGTATCAGTAACGAATCCGATAATGATGTTTTAGGTGGTTCATTTGCCTACTTGAGAGTGGAGTTAGGTGACTTTGTTGCCTTCGTTGCTGCTGGTAATATACTTCTTGAATATGTGATTGCTGGTGCTGCAGTAGCTCGTACGTGGACTTCCTATTTTTCAACTCTACTAAACTTCAACTCCGACAAATTCCTCATCAAGGTGAGTAGTTTAGCAGACGGATACAACGAGCTAGATCCTATTGCTGTTGGTGTTTGCCTCATCATCTGTCTTATTGCAATTTATAGTACAAAAGGTTCATCTCGCCTCAATTATATCGCCACAATCATTCACATTTTCGTGATCTTTTTCATCATCATCTGTGGCCTAATAAAGTCAGATACCAAGAATTACACCCCTTTTGCACCATTTGGCGTTCGTGGGATTTTCAAAGCTTCTGCAGTTTTGTTCTTTGCATATGTTGGTTTTGATGCTGTTTCCACTATGGCTGAGGAAACTAAAAATCCAGGCAGAGATATTCCAATTGGACTAATTGGTTCTATGGTGATCACAACTTTTTTGTACTGTTTATTAGCCATTACTTTGTGCCTCATGCAACCATATCAGAATATTGATATTCATGCTCCATTTTCTGTGGCGTTTAAATCTGTGGGATGGAATTGGGCACAATATATTGTGGCTGCAGGGGCATTGAAAGGAATGACATCAGTTTTGCTAGTTGGTGCTGTTGGTCAAGCTAGATATTTAACACATATTTCAAGAACTCACATGATGCCTCCATGGTTTTCTCAAGTAAATGCCAAAACAGGTACACAGAGGCGAATCCAGAATTCAAATTTGAATGGTTCAACTTTATGTTCTCGTTATTGAATCCGATGCACTTTTCCCATTATGGGTTTAGATTTTAATATTTGCTGAAATTTAGTGATTTTTTTGGATCCGTCCCTACAGGTACACCAGTCAATGCTACGGCCGTCATGTCTTGTGCTACTGCAATCATTGCCTTATTTATGAAACTCGATATTCTCTCCAATCTCCTTTCAATCTCAACCCTCTTCATTTTCATGCTTGTGGCGCTTGCTCTCCTCGTTCGACGTTACTATGTGAGCGGAGAAACTACAATAGCAAATCGCAACAAGCTTATCGCGTTTCTTTTGATTATTCTCGGATCCTCCATTGCTACAGCTACTTATTGGGGACTAAGTAAACATGGATGGATTGGTTACTGCATTACTGTGCCAATTTGGTTATTAGCAACAATTGGACTTTGGTATTTTGTACCTCATGCTCGTAATCCAAAGCTTTGGGGTGTACCACTTGTACCATGGTTGCCATCAGCCTCTATAGCTATTAACATTTTCCTTTTAGGATCAATTGATAAGAAATCGTTCATAAGGTTTGGTGCATGGACTGGATTTTTGTTGGTATATTACTTGTTTTTTGGACTTCATGCTTCCTATGACACTGCAAAAGAATTTGAAAGTGGCAGAGGGTGGAAGAATATTGAAGAGGGAAGCAATGGTGTATATAGCAAAGATGCTCCTATTATAAAATAAAGCAACTTCATGGATAGTATTACTTATAAATGCACCGGTATGACTTTGATCTTCATCATATTTAAAAGCAATAATACGTTTTTGCATACAAAAATTATCATCTATCCAATGATATGTAACAGTTAAATAATCATTTCCATTTACAGCACGACCAATATCAGAAGTAAGAGAAACTTTACAAGGAAGACCTGCGAACAAATAACGTATATATGTCTGATATTGTCCGTAAAGCCTAAAGATATCAGATCTACAAGTACTTCTAGGAATACCTTTAAACATAAGGTTATAAATTCTTTGAATATAAGTAACAAGATATGGTGAAGAAGCAAAATTAAAAGGTAAACAACCTAAAACAATCATTTTAGCTAATTCTTCTCGGTCTTTTTTAATATCGTATTTACCCAATAACCCCCCAGTGGCCGGGTTAATTTTTTGTTGGCCACCTTCGTCGCCTACTCCCCATTCAATAGGGTGAATTTCTTCCATGTGCCTACGAAGTTGACCCGTTCCCCCATTCTTACTGGGCTCATGTTTATAAACTTCCTTACATATTTTACATTTTACATAATTTTTCTCATTTTCTAGTCTATCAAAAAAATTCCAACACTTACTTCTTAATCTTCGATTCTTTTTAATAGGCAAAGGAGGCCTACTTGCACTTCCACCCCTAACATTTTGTGTTTGACTAGCATTCCCGGGTGTAGGTAGTGGTGTTTCAAGATTATCGGGTGATGGAATATCATTTAAAATATTATCTAAATCATCATCAATACCATAATTTTCTTGAAGTTGCTCATAATCTACGTTTATATTTTCGGGTGAACTTTCAGAAACATGACTACTAGAAGAACCACTTCTTACTCTTTTGGAATTTTTCTTACTACCACATTTACTAGAAGTGCAAGCTTTTTTGGCCGCTCTAAGTAAATCCATTATGTAATTTAAAACAAAAAATTCAAATTATAATTCTAAATAATAAAGAGAAAGGGATGGAACGAGTGTACCGGGATTCCGAATGCCGTACTAAATTTGATATAGAAAGTAGAAACTCAAACTTCAATTGATAACTTGATACTTGATAATTAATGCCACACTTCACTTGAATAATAACACTTTTATAATGACAAAACTAAATATTTGATGAAACTTGAAAGTTGAAACTTGATACCTTTAAATAATGAGCAATTGAGAATATTATCAAGAGAGAATTAGAGAGAAAATGGATTGATTTGTGAGGAATAATGAAGAAGAAGGGGGGTATTTATAGTTTTTAAAAGGCTACAATTGTAATTTACAAATTATGAGGGGTGGGGGACTAAAATATAAATAAAATGCCCAAAAGTGGCTGTTTTTGGCAGAAATGGACGTTGGCCAACGGTCCATTTTGGTTGTTAACCGTTGGCAACGGTCAAATTTTTTTTTAAAAAAAATAAAAAAAAATCCAACGGGTTAACGGGTTGAACCGGGTTGAACCGGGTTGCAGCCCGCTAAGAACCCGTTAAGGGATTAACGGGTTGTAGCGGGTTCGGTTCCCCGTTTACAAAATGTTACACGTTATAAGCCCGCCCCCCGTCCAACCCGTAACAACCCGAAAATTTTGCTACAGTAGCAGGTTGGACCGGGCTGACTCGGGTTGAACCGGGCTGTTAGCGGGTCAGACCGGCCCGATTAACACCTCTAATCGCACCAAGGTTTCGTTATCCCTAATCCCACCTTTAAACCCTTCGTATTGATCCCTCATATACGTTAGTAGTGATGTTATTTAATAACTACCTAAATATGCACCCTCTCCCGAGTAATACACGCTAGATAGGCACAGTCGATTGAGAGCTCTTCAACCAACCACAATAATAACGTAGTTGAACAAATAGAGAAAATACTACGGCAGATCCATATTAATGTTCATAGACTTTAAATAATCTTGTCCTATGTTTTGATGATCTAACAAACTTCCTGTCAAGAACCAGATAGGGAACCTGACCTACTTGGAATGATGCAAGCTTTAACAGATTCCAGCTAAAGGTGAACTGCTACAACTTCAGGAGCTAGGAACCCACACAAGGACCTGATGCTCTTATGGTTTCCTCGTAGCAGTACAAATTCAATTGGACACAGCTGGAAATAAAGTGACCGACGACACTGTTTCTGCCGCACTGCACCACACTGTCCGCCCACTCATTCTCTAACCAAACAAAGTACTCACATCATTTCAAGTGATGTGACCAAGATGTACCCAATGAGCTTTATACAAAAACATCACTGGAAGGTTTCTCTTTCTCATTCAAGCCTCTTGCAAAAACAGAGAAATCAATCCTCACAAGCTTGAAGAACAAGGTTGAACACTACTACGGACCAGTTCTTGAAAGATAGATTGTTGTTGTCCTAGTTGAGTTGTAACCTTGTTATTGTACTTATTGTATCTCCTAAACTGCTTACCTAGAAGCATTTTGAATAGGAATCCTCTTATAAATCCGTAAACTCCTTAAATTTATGTTGTGACTAGATTTAGTCATAAGAAAAAGTCTTTGTAATCATAGAGTTACAAAGTGGCTTGTGGTGATAGCATCACAAGTTAGAAAAGGCCTTTGTAACTAGGATCGCACCAAGGTTTTGTTATCCCTAATCCCACCTTTAAACCGTCTGTATTGATCCCTCATATACGTTAGGAGTGATGTTCTTCAACAACTCCTAAATATGCACTCTCTCCCGAGTAATACACACTAAATATGCACAGTCGATTGAGAGCTCTTCAACCAACCATAATAATAACCTAGTTGAACAAATAGAGAAAATACTATGAAAAATCTATATTAACGTAACAGGAAAATCACCCTCCGATGGGTTCCATCAAAACCCTTGATGGGTTTTCAATGTCTTAACCTAATGCGTCTTATGTTTTGATGATCTAACAAACTTGTCATGAAGAACCATATAGATAACCTGGCCCACAGGATATACATCTCATGTGAACTGGTCGAAGTCTGAATATCAGCAAATAGATGAACAACCACAGGGAGGAACACAATAGGAACCTGATGACCTGGTCCCTTAGAGTTCTCCAACACAAGCAAGTCAGTGACTGTACACAATCAATATAAAGAGGAACACAACAGAGACCTGCTCCCTTAGGGTTCTCTGACAAAAGTACAAGTAAAGTACACAACTGGAACATAGCAGAAGAAAGTGACCATCTAGCAACTATCACAGAAGAGGAACACAACTAGGACCTGGTCCTATGGTGTGTCCTGACAGAAGTACAAAGTCCACTATCCAGCTGGAATGCAACTGCCCAAAAGTGGCTGTGCAAACAGTACAATAGTCACTTCTCATTGCGAAGAATCATACACCAAGAGTTGACATCACTATCCATTATGCTATCTTTTGTGATAAAATAACCTGGTGCAGGACACACCATTCTTTGTGCATTCAGTGATATTCTCTCAAGAAGAAAAGGCATTCATCCGACATTAAATTTACTGGTGTGTCAAGAAGAAGAAGAAAACTCCACTAAGGTTCAATTTCTATATGTGTTTATGTACATCCATAGTTGAGTTGTAATCTTGTTATTTGTTCGTCATTGTAATTCCTAGTTTGCTTTCTTAGAAGCGTTGTCTTAGGAACAAATCAAATTCATAAACTTCTGAGTTTATGTTGTAACTAGGGATAGTCATAAGTTTAAATCCTTTGTAACTAGGAGAGTTATAGAGTGGCTTGTGGTGGTGCATCACAAGTTAGTTTGAAGTCTTTGCAATATGGTGTTTGTAAAGTGGCTTGTAATAGGTAAATTACAAGTTAGTAGAGTTAAAAGCCTACATGAGTAGGTCGTGGTTTTTTGATCCCCTTGTATGGGATTTTTCCAAGAAGAAAATCTCTTGCCTTTTTTACATTCAGTCTTTACTGCATTCTACGTATCCTCTCATAGAGGACCAGGTACTCTATAGTTTGGTGGACTCATATAAACTAACAATTGGTATTAAAACAGGTTTCTCCTATCAATCTAACACCTAGGAAGGATCCTCAATGGCTGCTCCAACAAACTTTGAAGAACGACAATCAACCTATAGACCTCCCAGATTCAATGGTCAATACTACAGTTGGTGGAAGACTCGGATGCATGATTTTATGATGGCAGAAGATTCAGAGTTGTGGGACATCATTTGTGATGGTCCACATGTTACCATGAAGAAACTTGAGGAAACGGGACCATTGGTGCCCAAAGGGAGAAGAGAGTACATCGATATTGATAGAAAAGTTGTAGAAAAGAACTATTGTGCTAAGAAAATCTTGATGTGTGGCATAGGACCTGATGAGTACAATAGAGTATCAGCTTGTGATACTACCAAAGATATATGAGAAGCTTTACAAACCGCATATGAAGGAACTACTCAGGTCAAACAATCCAAGATCGACATGCTCACCACTAAATATGAGCTCTTCAGGATGAAGGATGATGAGTCCATACAAGATATTCACACCAGATTCATCTCCATCATAAATGAGCTTCACTCACTTGGAGATGTCATTCCCAGAACCAAGCTTGTAAAGAAAATTCTCAGTGTTCTACCTGCGTATTGGGAAAGTAATGTAAATGCCATCACTGAATCTAAAGATCTATAGACTCTTACCATGGATGAGTTGATTGGTAATTTGAAAACATACAAGATGAAAAGAAAGGAAGACAGTGAAAGAAGAGAGCCTATGAAGGAAAAGAACCTGGTGTTTAAGGCTGAAAGCAGTGATTCAAGTGGTAAAGATAGTGACATGGCCTATCTTACTAAGAGATTTCAAAAAATGGTTCGAAGAAATGGTGGCATACCAAAGTGGGGCAGTTCAATTAAAACAAGGAACAACGATCTCTATAGATGTGGAAAGTCAGGGCATTTCATCAAAGACTGCCCACTTGCGAAACAGGAGCAGTACGAGAAAAATCGTGACAAAGCAGGAAAAGGGAACCCGATTCCAGAGAAAAGATTCAATCGAAAAAGTGCTGCAGACAATATCGTTAAGCAGGCTCTTGCTGCTTGGGAAGACTTCTCAAGTAAATCTGAAAGGGAATCAGATGCAGAAAATAATTCCATGATGGCAGTGGAAACTGAAGCAATGAAGTACGATTCACTATTCGCACTGATGGCTCAGTCAGATAATGATGATGAAGAAGATGAAGATGATAAGGTAAACTTCAAGGATGTTTAGAGAAATTTGAAATCCTATTCTTTTAAGAATCTAAGGTCTTTATCAAATGTCCTAATTGATGCCTATTATAGTCTTGTAAATGATAAGGAGATCCTGACCATAGAACTAGGAGAGGCCGAACAATCTAGAGATGATCTAGTGGTCTGTGTAGTGGACTTAAATGAGACCATAGCTAATCTTTAACAAGAGAAGGAAGCCTTGAATGAAAGAATGACTATTGTAGAAAATGAGAGAGACAATTTGATGGTAGTAGTGTCGACGCCCCCTTTTTCTCGCGATATCGGGTTTACGACATTTGGGAAGACAACTCTATTCCCGTTTGGGAATTGGGTTTTTGAAATTGAAGAGTCGCCACCTAATGATTAAGTGCATTAGGACACTAAGGGTTTTGAAATTGAAAACCAAAGTTTGGGTAAGGGCTAGAAATTATCTCGAGGGGAAGGTGTTAGGCACCCTCAAGATCCACTAGTGTGGTTCCCGGCCATGCTATGCTGTGACTTTAATGCAAGCAAGTATACAAATAATTTCACACATAAGGGTAGGTGTGTAACATGCATGTTGGAATCTATAATTTGTTTGAGGGAGGGTCTAAGTACAGAAAATTAGTCAAGCCATTGAATAAACAAAAAGGGAATTTAGAAGGAATAATGCAGTAATATTAAGAAGAGTTTTTGGGTAGTTGAAAAAGACAGAATTTATTGGTATTAAACTAAGTTACATAAAGGAAAGGGGTACTAGGTTTATAAAACACATGGATCATCCACACAACACCGGTAACCAATCGTACGGATAGTGTTATCGTGTGATCATCATCTCTATGTCTACCTTTCCTACCCCGTTAAGGTATTAAGCGAGGAATGATATCGTTACCTACTGCATGCTATTACCCATCCCACTTATCAGTCCCGGAGGTGTTTAGGACTACTATTCCTACATGGTGAGTACTAGGCTGAACCCTTAAGTTTAAAGGACAAAATACTAGGCGACATACATAACAAGTAGGACTACACATAAAAGGAACATACAAAGGCAAATAAGAGGCTCACAAATCCCTCCACAAGTAAGCATGTAGTTGGCACATCTTTTAACAGATTTTAAGGTCTCAAATGTAGAGATTTTTAAAGAAAAGGAACGAGTGACAACAATTAGGGTAAGTAAAAAGAAAGCTAAGGAAATTGTTAAAACCTGGTTTGAAAAAAGGTAAAGACTTGAAAATACAGTAGTTTAAATCAAAGCAGCACGATTTTGGGTAGAAAAGGTAGCCCATCAGTTTGAAAAATTAATAGAGCAAGAATAAAAAATCAGTGAGAATAGATACATGATTGCAAAGAAAAAACTTGTTCCCAGATAGAGGTGGATTTTCAGTAAAAGGGTGACCCCCAAAGAGTCACAACAGGAATGAGAGTGGAAGAATTTAAATTAAACCAAGCTGATTAGTCTTAAACTGATAAGAACATGGTTAATCGATTCTTATTAGGGCCTAAAGCTTGCCTAGGCGACGTACGTATTGCCTACTTGCCTTAAAAAAGGGGTGAACATGCATATTAATTCCAGTTTTAAAGAGAAGACGCAGTCAACCAAACTTATGTTATTAAATTAAACAGCTGGTGAGGCGTTCAGCAATTGCAACCCTAAATAACATGATATCTAATGGACATAAAGCTCCTAAAGCATGGTCTCTAAATGCAGTAGTAGTTTTTAACATTTATTTATTGATTACTAACTGATTACAAAGTGAGTATAACAATCTGAAAGTAAAGAGCTTAAGACAGGATATCTAGGTGTGAGATGCATGTCCTACACATGGCTTCTATTGCAAAAATTGGTAATTAAAGCCCTATAGACATGTTCTCTACCCATTAATTAAACTAAGCATGCATAATCCCTCCCAAGTTCACTATAGCCCCAATCAGTTGTTTATAAGTTATTACAAACTGTGATAGTTGGATTACATAATGAAAAATAAATAAGAAGCTACTCTATAGGGAGCCTTCAACCAGGCCCAATCTTCCAACCTCACTTCTTTCGAGTTTTACAGCCTTGACCATGGTTTGGGTGCGACAAAGCTCCCTAAGGGCCCAATGGGGGTCCTTGGCCAATACCAGCACCCAAACACTACCAAAATATTGAACAAGTGCAATGTGGAATTACCATCCTTATGCATCAACGTTCAATGGGCACTCAAAGGTACCTAAGGAAATGCTTACACAAAGGGGGTAGAACCTAGACTCTACGAGTAGTGAGATTGCGATAGAATTTTCTTTAAAGAAATTGAGTTGAAAAGAGGTTTTAAAAAAATGATCCATGTAGAACCAGTTTTGAAAGAAAAACAATAGGACAATTTTGACAAACTCAAAACCAAAATACCTCATATAGTTCCAGGCAGTAAACACAAATAGGGAAAAAGAAAGTGGGGGGGGGGGGGGGGG
>MU667669.1:0-29668 GCA_026770625.1 Nicotiana glauca
AGCCTCCCAAAATAGTCCACGCACAACCTAATCACTTCATACATACGACGGCCACCGTAGTCGTATCAAATGACCTAAAAATATTACGAAGAACTACCAGCCCACAAACCTACATCTATATGGTGTTTCTCCACACCTTCCTCCTCCAAAACTCCACAAAATAGTAGTAAAACACGCAGCCCAACAGCAACACAAAATAGTCCACAAAACAGTCCGTTACAAGTGAATAACTCGAACTCACGACTTCCGATCACCGTCCCATGAGTTCTTACATGTATAGAATGAATTACCATGAATTAACAGCAGAATAAATGTATGAAAGATAGAAGTAAACTCACCTTACTTGTTGGATAACTCAGCCTTTATCTTGGTTCTTCAAACTCTAGGGTTTACCCCCAATTTGAACTTGAAAGAGAGGGAAAATCAATTAGGGTTTGTGGATAATTTTTGGGAGGAAGTTTGCAGGGGTTTAGGTCTGGTTATTTGTGAAATATAATAAGGGATATATTGCAGAAGATAAGCCTTTTAATGGGCTCTTTGTCTGACCCGAAATTGCCTCTTTTTGGGCCATCATTTAACCAAGTAGGTGACCCACCTACTTGTCACCTAGTAGCTTGTGCAGTCTCGCAAAAATGTCTATATCTCTCTATTCCAATGCCATATTGATAAACGGTTTAATGAGTTGGAAACTAGACTCATAGATCTTTAATTTGGTGATAGATCACCCCGTAATTCCAAGTATATTGGGAGAAAAGCTTAATAACATTTGACCTAAAGTTTAAGTAAAACTATGAACCTAAGTTGCGACAACTTTTGTCGACTTTTGTTTCATAACTCGTTTGACTTCAAGACTTATGATACGGATATTATATGATTCAAATACCTTAAAACATGATCTCCTAAGTATATTAAGCACCTATAGATTTACCCAAAAATACGAGTTACAACATCTTTGATTCGTTTAACTTCTAATACTTGTTAATCACCCTTATGCACCCTTGTATCTCTTAAGATCAATAGGATTAACTTCTTATCATCTCAAGGATAATTCCTTCTTGGATTTGTGTTAACTAACATATGGAATGAACTAACGCGTGTGGATATGGGTTGTAACATTGAGGGGTGCCTAACACCTTCCCCTCGAGATAATCTCAAGCCCTTACCCGAACTCTGGTTTTCCTTCGAATCCTTTCTTTTCTCTAAAAAGTGTACTAATACACTATAATCATTAGGTGGCGACTCTTCAAATTCCATAACCCGGTTCCTCCAAAGGGAACGAGAGTTGTTTTGTCCATAATGTCGTAAACCCGATTCCGCCCTAAAAGGGGTAAAAAAGGGGGTCGTCGACACATAACATAATCAAAACATGGTACGGAATGTTCCTTCGTGCATAATATAATCAAACAATCGTGCACGACATCAGCCATCGTGCTTTATCACTCAATCTCACCCAAACAGCAATCACAAACAATGGGGGTGAGGGGATAGACAAAAGTAATAGATATCCCGGCAAGGAAAAACACAAGTAAACAGTCAAATCCCGGCAATGGAGCACTAACAACAAGTTTCACTTCCTGACAAGGGAGATAATAAATATACTCAACCCATCCCGGAAAGTGATTAATCATATCTCTTTCCATTTCTTCCATTTCTTACTCAATAGTATTTTTATCGTTCGAGCCAACGCTCCAAAGAATTCACAATTTACAATTAATCCTCATTCTCTTCACATTAGGTAGAAATCATTAATCTAGCCTGGAAGAGTCCAAAAATATACCAAAATAAGCACAAACAAAGACTCACGGTCATGCTAGACACCGGTGTATAGATACTCATCACCATGCCTATACACCATACTCGATCTTTTAGCAATTAGAAATTTATAACACTCTAATCCTATTCCCTCAAGCCAAAGTTAGATCAAACACTTACCTCGATCCAAAGAATAGCAATTAACTCTCCAATACCGCCTTAATTTCCTCTACAATCTGACTCCGAAACAATGGTATCTAGGCATGATTAAGTCAATAGCATCAATAAAGGCTCAACAACATAATCACATAGCCTA
The DNA here is from genome assembly GCA_026770625.1 of Nicotiana glauca. Taxonomy (NCBI): domain Eukaryota; kingdom Viridiplantae; phylum Streptophyta; class Magnoliopsida; order Solanales; family Solanaceae; genus Nicotiana; species Nicotiana glauca. The sequence goes on from MU667669.1 coordinate 2,069, forward strand.
GAAATGAGTTTTCTAGCATTCTTCCAAAAATACCAAAATTTGACACCGGGCCCACATGGTCCAAACACGAGGCTCGGTCCAAAACCTAGTCACCCATAACCCCACGAGTTCAAATATATAATTTGTTTTAAGATTCGACCCCAAATTGAGGTTGAACCACATAAAATTTCCAAAATCCTAACTCTACCCAAAACTCTTAATTTCTACCTTGATTTCATGATTTAGGTCTAGAAATTTGATAAATGATGATAGAAAATGAAGAAAATGAGTTAAGATTTACTAACCCAAAAAGTCTTGGTGAAAAGGAGCGTCAATGGACGCCTAAGTGCTTGGAGAAGAAAGGAGTTCGTGTGTTTTTGTGAAAAAGTCAGTAACTACTGTTCCTGGGAATTAAATATAACTGGGCAAAAATTGCCCTTCGCGTTCGCGGAAAGAGGGTCGCGTTCGCGAAGGGTAATCTGGGCAATGCATCACGAACGTGTGAAGGAGGACGCGAACGCGTAGAAGAAAAAGGTGGGGGCCCAGGGACTGTTATACGCGAACTCGATAATGGGGTCGCGAACGCGTTGAAGAGGAAGGCTGAGCTACGCGGACGAGGAAGTTCAAGCGCGAACGCGATGAGTAAAATGAGGACCAAGTCTTCTGAGTCAATTACTCTACGCGAACGCGATAAGGCAGATGCGAACGCGATGAAGGACGAAGCTGAAGCTTCGCGAACGCGAGAGGCCTAACGCGAACGCGAAGAAGAAAATCACCGGGCACCTGTTGTAGATTTTCTGCAATTTTTCTAAGTGCAAAACTATCCCGAACACCTCCGAAAATACTCCCGAGCCCTCGGGGCTCCTAATAAATCATACACACTAACTCAATAACATCCTACGAACTTACTCGAGCGATCAAATCGCCAAAACAACATCAAAATCAATGAATCAAGCCTCAAAATCATCATTTTCATTCCAAACTTCTAACTTTAGATAATTAGGTCCGAAACACGTCAAACGACGTCCGATTTCGACCAAACTTCACAGGAAGCGCTTAAGCTTAATACATATTTAAGACCTGTACCGGGCGTCAGAACCAAAATACGAGCCCGATACCATAGTCTTTTAATCAATTTTTATTTTCATTTTTCTTAACAACTTCAGAAAAATAATTTAACAGAAAAATTCTTTTACTCGGGTTCTATACCTCGGATTTCGACTCCGGGCACATGCCCGAGTCCTATATTTTTCTACGGACCTTCCGGGACCGTCAAATCACGGGTCCGGGTCCGTTTATCAAAAACGTTGACCGAAGTCAACTTTAATCATATTAATATCAAAATTCTTCAAATTTTTCACTGATTTCACATATTTCAACATAAAAGCTTTCCGGCTACGCGTCCGGATTGCGCACGCAAATCGAGGCAACTATAAGTGAAGTTTTAAAGGCGTCGAAAGCGCGGAATAAGGGAGAAATCCGATGATGACCCTTTGGGTCGTCACAATAATGGACTAAAGAAACTTCAAACTTATTAAAAAAATTATATCTTCAAACAAATAAAACGTATTTCTTGTATACAATTTCCCTAAGTTTAATTTCTGGCTCCTCTATGTAAATTATTGACTAAAAATTTTAAGTGTGAAGCACATACATAGAGACTAGTACTATATTTATTATAAAAGCACGAATAATTTATGTTAAATGTTGAACGACCAAAATATCCTTGAAATATTAATTGACTTTTATAACATTAATTATTTGTATAATTTAAGGATATAATTGTAAATTACCTGAGGCTAGAATTCTTTCTATTTAAACTACACATATGACGCTACACAAAGTTGACGAGGCTAAACTATCCGTATATTACAAGGAGACTGAAAAATCCCATTTTACTGCACTTTAGAATATAAATCCTATATGGTGTAGAAGTTCAATTCCAAAGTCATGGCTAGGGGTGTTCACGGTTTGGTTTGATCGGTTTTTAATTAAAATCAAAATCAAACCAATTTAATTGATTTTTAAAATTTTAAAATCAAAATCAAAACCAAATTAAATACAAACCATCGGTTTGATTGTTGTTGGTTTGGTTCGGTTTGGTTCGGTTTTTCGGTTCTTAGTAAGCTAGTGATAAGTCGATAATATTAAAACAACGCTAGACAACAATCTGAAAATAATTTGCCAAATTTATGCTTTTTATATATTTCTTTTAGAAATGAAAGTTTATTTACATGTTTATATGAAAAGAATGTACAAAAAACAAACTAAAAGTTTGCTTTCTCAAGCTTTAGCCATTGTTGTCTTGCAATTTGAATGTGCTTTCTTTACTCTTGTGGTGGTTTTTTTTTAACTCTTCTTTTAGGCAAAAGTATGTGCGGAGGGTTAGAGAATTAGAGTCTAGTAATGAAAAAAAAATTGGTCGAATCCTATTGTTTTGGTCTTAGGCAATCTTTTAAGATATAACAGGAAAAACCAAAATTCAAAATAACAATTAAAATTATTAACAAAAAGATATTATATTGTACATAAATAATTATTAAATTTTGTATATAATTAATCGGTTTGGTTCGGTTTATTTTTCGATTTTTTAAAATAGAACCAAAACCAAACCAAATATTATTGGTTTTTAAAATTTAAAACCAAATCCAATCCAAATCAAGAAAAATATCGGTTTACTTAATCGGTTTGATTCGGTTTTCGGTTTGGATCGGTTTTCTGTCAAACCGTAAACACCCCTAGTCATGGCTTAAAACGTTTGTTTATTTAAGGCTTTTGCCTAAGATTTTCAATGAAACAGGCGTAAATTGCAATTTCCCACGACTAATGCCATTAAAACTTTTCTTCAGACTCAAACTTTTGATATCTTTTTGGATACTAATAATCTCAACGTTTGAAGGAATTAAGGCCACGCTAATTTATTCTTTCTCTATCTATCTATCCATCTATTTTATTTTATTATAAAAGTATAAATATTCTTATTAAATTTTGAACAACAAAATTATTCTAAAAATATTGATAAGCTTTTATATCTTTGAAATTAAATTATTTATCTAAAAGAGATTATTCCATATTGGATACATTGGTAATATTTAAGATTTAACTTTAAATATAATTCATATTATTCTATGATCAGAAGTCTGGCTCAATGCCACATTTAAAGAAACTCTATATAAAATTTATTCATTAAAGATGTAAAGTTTTACTTTTTCTGATTGGTAAAACGCAAGCTATCCTTTTCAAATTGGAACTCCTTCATGTAAAGTCATTAAATATAAATTGAGAATATTGATTATTTATCAATTTAAAATTTTAGACGATGTTTAATTACCACAATATAGAATATGACAGATGTTCAATTATTCTTGTTGAATGCTTAAAAAGTGGGTGAAAATCATTTACCCTCCCCAATTTTGTGTTAAAAATCAAACTCCTCCCTCAATTTTGAACAATATTCATTCTTCCCCCTTTATCCTACACAATACCTTTTTGTCCTTGAATTTTCAATTTCCTCCTCAATTTAATATTTTTTTATTATATGATTTTTTTAATAGTTTTAGCTATAACTTAAATTATGTAATACCTATTATAAATTATAATTAAAGTTCATTAAAATTATAAGTAGAATGAGTAATCAAAGTCAATTAAAATTACTTTATCTTTGTGATTGTTATATATATATATATATATATATTATATTTTCTTAGCGACGGAGCTAAAAATTCATATAAGAGGATGGAAAAATACCCCAATTTTTTTTATTATTTCGGATTGAACTTGTGAGCTAAGATAACTTGGGGTGTTTTTCAATCCTCTTATATGAAAAACTTGGAATGAATTTGTGAGTTAAGAAATTAATTATATATTTAAGTTATATTTTCTTAGCGACGAAGCTAGAAATTCATATAAGATGATGGAAAAATACCCTAATTTTTTTTTAATTTCAGATTGAACTTGTGAGCTAAGATAACTTGGGGTGTTTTTCAATCTTCTTATATGAAAAACTCGGAATGAATTTGTGAGTTAAAAAATTAAAATTTGTGAGCTAAGAGAATAGAGTTCATTAATTTCTTAGCTCACAAGTTCAATCTGAGTTTTTTATATAAGAGGATTGAAAAACATCCCAAGTTATTTTAGCTCACAAGTTCAATCCGAAATAATAAAAAAAATTAGGGTACTTTTCAATCCTGTTATATGAATTTCTAACTCCGTCGCTAAGAAAATATAGCTCTTATATATATATATATATATATATATATATATATATATATATATATATTATTAAAATAATAATCATAAAGATAAGGTAATTTTAATTGACTTTGATTACTCATTCTACTTATAATTTGAATGAACTCTAATTACAATTTATAATAGGTATCACATAATTTAAGTTATAGCTAAAACCGTAAAAAAATATCATATAATAAAAAAGTATTGAATTGAGGAGAAAATTAAAAATTCAAGGGCAAAAAAGGTATTGTGTATGATAAAGGGGAAAGAATGATTATTGTTCAAAGTTGAGGGGGGAGTTTGATTTTTAAGATTTTTCACCCCTTAAAAGGTTGATTCAAGCATGGAAAATGGGTGTTGGTTGAACTTTAGGAAGAAAGCGAAATCAACATTAAGGACAAGTAGTTGTTTAATAACGGTTTTGGTAAAGTTTTCACTTTCAGCAGGATCCCAGTGTTTCCTTCTCTCTCTTTTTTTTTTTTTTAAGCACTAACAGGAATTTAGACATTACTTACTATTGAATGATGAGTTGGTTTTTGTTTCAATTATCTTATTTTTGAATTGGGTGTATATAAATATAAACTTATGCAACCATTGATTGGAGAAGCATAGTTGAATAGGAAAGTGGAGTAATCATAAAGACTATACTTATGCGATATAAATATATACGCCTATTGATTATATATTATTTTCTGTATATTTTATGTGCAAAATTTTAAAAGTGACGATTACTGATGAAAATATAAATTTATGTGTCTATTGATGTATCGAATGTATGTGAACATAAATATATATTGCCACTAATTATATGTTGTTTTACGTATGTTTTATGTGCAATACTTTAGAAGAGATTATTATTTGGTGAAAAGATTTGTTTCAAGATATAATTATCTATTAGACAAAAAAATTTAACTTTTAAAACTTCCTTTTCTTCAGAACCTGAATGGAATTCTAACATCAATCATGTCTCCTACATATTGTTGAAGTTACAATCTCATACCAACTCTACATAAATAAGAACACCCTGACCTATTTCTTAGGCTTTTGCGGATATTGTATGTGCACTTCAGCGGCAATAGCTGAAGACACCTTGATAGTAATGATTTGATAACATTAGTTCTCGAAAAATTCTTGTACTTATACATGTTAATAATAAGATATAATATGGCCAACATCAATATCTATTTATTTATCTATTTGTATTTCTATATTACTTATAAAAGTAATTTTAGTACGAGTTTCATACCCGTAAAAACTAAATTGTTCTTTTACTATAGATGCACAAGGAGAAATAATCAACGTGAACAAGAAACATTGTTTTAGTGGCAATTGTTCGCAAACTTTTTTTTAGAAACAGGGCGAACTTATTAAAGAATAAAAAGCAACAAATTCTATTATTAGTACAATATTAAAATCAGATGTGAATTAGCAAGTGATTTACTAGGCGAGATATAGATTTTTCAAACTCTTTTTCTTTCCATTATATAAAATTCTCAGTCGAGTGAGTCTCTTTGGAATTTGCAAAGTTTATGATTTTTTTTTTAAAGTATGATTCATTTTTAAAGCGTGCTTTAATTATATGTTCATTGGTTGAATGCAACTTACTTAATATAATTGATTTTTAATTTAAAAGATTGTTCTAGTTTTATCAAGACAACTGCTTTGTAATGATTTTTCCTTCTTGTATGTAACTAGTTTTAGTAAATCTAATACCTTGTTCTTTCATATATTTATATTAATAAATTAATTTTTGCTCTTTCATACATAAATAACCGACCAAAAAAATACGTGCGAGACACGTAGATAAAGACTACTACTATATTAAAAGCACGAATGTCTTTAGCGAAATATCATTTGCTCTTTTTACCCTTTTAAAATAGATTTCATATTGGACAAAATTATAATTTAAATTATTTTCCTAATATTTAGGATCTTAAAATCAATTAAAATATTTTTTCTTTTTTGAAACATTTATAGAATCCTAATATTTAGGACTTTAAAATCGATTAAGATTTACTTCACATAAATTCTTTTCCTAATTAAAGTATGTAACATGTTTATAATTAGCAGTACGAAAATTAGAAAAAAATTAAGGCCAAACATTAACTACACGTAGAAGGAGTTCATGTGCATAAAGAATAAATTTTTTTATGTTTAATTTCCTAATATATAGCATCTTGAGATCAACTAAAATTTTATTTATTAAATTTATCCTCTTTATTTGAACTAAGTCCTTATAATTAGGATTTTGGTATCAATAAAATTTAATCAAAATCAATTAAACTTTTATCTTATATAAATTCTCTATATTTGTATCTACCTATATATTATATTAAATGCATGAAGCCTCTTAGCGGCATATCGTTCGTCTTTTTACTCTTTAAATATAATTTCACATGTAAATTAATATTTTTTTCTAATATTTAAGTGAATTACATTAAAAATTTGTATTAAATATTTTCTTATTTGAACTATATAGAATCTTTTCTTATTTGAACTATGTAGAAACTCCTAATATTTAAGTTATATAAATTTATTTCTTAAAATTTTAAACATTAAAGGTTACTGTTGTAAACTACCATAAACACATATGAGGAGTAAGAAAATATCTTTAAATAAATGACATGCTTACTGATAATAGATGAATTAGAACCTAAAGAACCACATTTTTATATAGCTTTGTTGTAAAAAGTGATAACCAAATGCTCTAATTAGTGCTTTTCATGATTGGCAGGTTATATCTAATGAAAGAAGTCAATGGAGCAAGTTTGGGATCAACTACGGAGAAAAGGAGGCCAATCAAACAATGCCCAAGAAATGCACAAAGTGAAAAGTCAAAGGAAGGCTGAAGTTGGCCTGCCGCGGTCAGACCGCAACCGCAGTAGGACCGCGGCAGAGTAGAGATGAAGATTCAGAGACCCCTTTTGGCCGCGATCCCGGCGTAACCACGGCGGGACCGCGGCAGAACGCGAAATAGTCAGGGGCAGGATTGTCAAGTTGGGAAAAATTGGTGTAAAACCCTCATAAAAAGTAGGATTTCTGCCACATTAGGTCAGATTTGTTTTAGAGAGTACTTTGGGCAAGAAACACAAGTGTGAGAGTTCACCCAAAACATCATAGTTCTTTATTTCTTCTTTTTCTTGCAATTTTCCATGATAAATATTTTCATAGATTATCTTCAAGCTGTTATGAGTAGCTAAATACTTTAGTCTAAGGTTTTGATGGAACCTATTGAAGGATGAACTTCTTGATTATGTTCATATAGTTTGCCGGTTAATCTCTATTGTTCAATGACGTATTTATTATATTTAATTGACAGGATCCTCAATTAGCTGAGCCTATTTAGTGTGCATAACTCGGGAGAGAGTGAATATTTAGGTAATTATTGAACAACACCACTCCCAAAGTATAAAAGGGATCTATAACTACGGGTTTAAAGGCGGGATTAGGGATAACGAAGCCTTGGGTGTAATCTAAAGTGAGCTGTAATAAACAAATTCAGCTAGCGTAGCTCGGGAGAGTGTGTTTAGTAAATTATCGCAATTACTCGGGAGAGATTTACGGTAAAAATAGTGCTCATAATTGATAGAGATATTTGGTGAATTTATATGAAATATACCCGGAAGGAATTCCATCAATAGGGAAAATCACTACCTTAGAACCTTCTCATTATTATTTTCAACCCAAGCATATTTAATTTACAGTTGTTAGTTATTTATTTTCAATCTTAGTTAGTAGAAATACCATCAACTATTGTTTTAAAAGTTTGGGAAATTGATTATAAAGGATTTAGTGATTCCGAGAAAGGTAATTGATAGGTTAGTTCTATGTGGGATTCGACTCCGGACTTGTAAACCGGATTATATTTGCAATGATCACATTATCCTTTTTATAAGGCATAGTTGGGCGTGATCAAATTTTGGCGTCGTTGCCGGGGAATTAACGGTGTTATCAATTACAATTGAAAGAAGCACAAAAAAATTCTTAGTGTAGTCAGTTTTCTCTATACCCAATTTTGCATTGAAAGTTTAACGTTTGTTGACTTGATTGCACACGTGCATGCCTAGAAACTCATCGAGATCTAGTGAAGTATTAGAAGGATTATCAGATCCTGAGAAATTTTTCGGGGCTTTGAATCGGGCCAACCGACAAAACAAACAACAACCAACAACTGCACAATCCGAAACAAACATGGGAGATAACCAGGAAAACCCAGCAGCACTAATAGCGCTAGCGCCAGAGGCGGCTCTCTTTGACTGGGCATAGCCCATATCTGAGAATCTCTCCACAGCGATAGTAGTCCCGCAGATACAGGCTGAGTCATTCCAAATCACGAATAACATGTTGCACTTATTGCAGAATAAGGGACTATTTTCGGGGTCACAAGTTGAAGATCCTCAGCAGCACTTAAAGAATTTCCTGTCTATCTGCAAAACCCAAAGGCAACCCAATGTAACTCCGGAAGCAATCAAACTGTTATTGTTTCCATTCTCAGTGACAGGAGCTGCCCAGACTTGGCCGAATTCACTCCCCATAAATTCTATAGCAACGTGGGATGAACTAGTCAAGCAATTTCACAACAAGTTCCATCCACCCAATAAAACTACGCAACAAATTGATGAGATTTTGAGCTTTAATTAGAGACCGATGGAGACTTTGCATGAAACATGGGAGCATTTTAAAGGGATGTTGGTCATATGTCCACACCATAGTGTTCCAGGTCTAATGTTAGGGCAGCGGTTCTACATAGGATTGTCAGATAGCGTAAAGAACATTATCGATGCTTCAGCTAGTGGGGCATTCTTGAGCAAAACATGGAGAGAGGGTTAGAGTCTGCTTGACAAGATGGCACAAAATTTGAGTTGGGTAACCAGAGGTGAACCCATCACTCCAGTGGTGCACTCAGTGCCTTTCGATCCATCCAATTCTATGCTGAAAACGTGGCCACCTTATTAACACAGATGAGCATACTCACCAAAAAGGTGGAAGAGTCAGGGCAGAAACAGCAGGTACATATTATTGATACTACCAATGGGGGCGTGTGTGCATCTTGCATTAGTCAGCCAGTTGGTAATTAGTGGAATGTAGAACATGATCATCATCACTACCCTGAAGACATGAACTATGTGTCTAATTATGGCGGCCAGAGACAGGGTGGTCAGAATTGGGGTCAACAAAATCAGCAGTACAGGCCAGCACAGCCACAGTTCAACACCGGGAACATGGGAGGTATGAGACCTACCAACAATATGTCACCTTACCCACGACCACAGGGATACAATAATCAGAATCAGCAGCAAGGGTACCACCCACCTCAGCAGCATCATGGTGGAAGGCAGGAAGATGGGTTTGCTAGACTTGAAGCAATGATGCAGCAAGTTATTGGGTCTAATGCAAAAATTAATGAGAGAGTCGATGCAAATGATGTAACAATGAAAAATATCGAAGTACAGGTGGGCCAGATTTTGAGGTCCCTGAACAATTAACCTCAAGGGACACTTCCTGCAGATACTCAGATAAATCCAAAAAATCAGGGACCGAAATAGCTGATGGCAGTGAGTCTACGTAATGGCAGAGATCTGAATGAAGAGCAAGAAAGGGCTCCAGAAGCTAGACTATCTGAGACACTTATACCAGTGCCCATCGAGCTGGATAAATCAATGGAACTGACAGAGGTGACAGTCCAGCCTGCTCAAGAAGAAAAATTGCATTCAAAATGAGATCGAGAAAGAAGCTAAAAAAGTCCAGGAGCCAGTAGTAGATGTAGCAGCTGAGAAAGATCAGTCCCAATTGATTGGGAAGAAGAGACCCACTGCACCCTTCCCCCAGAGATTGGATAAGTACAAAAAGGAGGAGTAATACAAGAAGTTCTTTGACATGCTGAAGCAAATCCAGGTAAATATACCATTAATTGAAGCTTTAAAGGAGATGCCTGGGTATGCAAAAATGATGAAGAACTTGATGTCCCGAAAGTTTGATTTTCAAGACTTGGCCACAGTTACTCTTACTCAGACTTGTAGTGAAGTGGTGACTAGACCAATTGCGGAAAAGCTGTCTGATCGAGGGAGCTTTACAATTCTATGCACTATTGATAATTTTGCTTTTGCTAAGGCACTGTGTGATCTAGGGGCCAGCATCAATCTTATGCCCCTAGCAATTTATAAGAGGTTGTGCATTAAAAGAGCTAGACCCACCTCTATGTTGTTGCAGCTTGTTGACAGGACTGTGAAACGACCCTCTGGAATTCTAGACGATGTGCTGATTCAGGTAGGGAAATTTGTGTTCCCTGCAGACTTTGTGATCCTAGACTGTAAGGTAGATGAAGAGATTCCCATAATTTTGGGAAGACCGTTCCTGGCCACTGGGAGAGCTCTAATTGATTGTGAGACTGGGGAGCTCAAGATGAGACTAAATGATGAAGAAATAACATTCAATGTGAAGAAATCTATGAGGCGACCAAGTGAGTTCGCCAATTGCTCTCTTATTGATGCCGTGGATGTAATTGTAGAGACTAATGATGAAAGGCTGACTATTGAGGACCCCCTTGCTGCATGTCTAATGAATTTGGATGAGGTAAATGGAGAGGAGCTTGCGGAATGGGTCTTGGCGTTAGAGGGTAGAGGGTTCTGGGATAGATCCCTAGAGTTTGACCCCTTGCACTTGGAAAATCGAGAAACTCCTCCAGCCAAGCCATCCATCGAAGAACCACCAAAGCTGGAACTAAAGCCATTGCTCGCGCATCTCAAGTATGAATTTCTTGGACCTAACTCCACGTTACCTGTTATTATCTCATCTAGTTTGTTAGATGTGTAGGCTCAACAACTATTGCAGGTACTGAAGGAGTGCAAGACTGCCACTGGGTGGAACATGGCGGACATAAAGGGGATCAGCCCCGCCTACTGTATGCACAAAATTCTACTGGAAGAGGGACACAAACCTTCTAGGGAACACCAAAGAAGGCTGAACTCCAATATGAAGGAAGTGGTGAAGAAGGAAGAATCAAGTGGTTAGATAGGGGAATCATTTTCCCAATCTCTGACAGTAGCTGGGTTAGCCCAGTTCAATGTGTTCCAAAAAAGGGTGGCATGACGGTAGTCAACAATGATAAGAATAAATTGATCTCTACAAGAACCGTCACGGGATGGAGATTTTGCATGGACTATCGAAAATTATATCTAGCCACCCGGAAAGACCACTTCCCACTTCCCTTCATTGATCAGATGTTAGACAGATTTGTAGGGAGGTCCCATTTTTGTTTTCTGGATGGGTACTCCGGGTACAATCAAATCTCCATTGCACCGGAGGACAGAGAGAAGACCTCTTTCACTTGCTCGTATGTCATTTATGCCTTTCGGAGAATGCCCTTTGGCCTATGCAACGCACCCACCACATTTCAATGGTGCATGATGGACATATTTACTGACATGGTAGAGGATATCATGGAGGTGTTCATGGATGACTTCTCAGTGGTGGGGAACTCATTTGATAAGTGCTTGATAAATCTGACTTGTGTGCTGAAGCGGTGTATCTAGAGTAATCTGGTTCTGAATTAGGAGAAGTTCCATTTTATGGTACAAGAAGGCATAGTCTTGGGGCACCGGGTGTCAAGAAAAGGAATTGAGGTGGATCGTGCCAAGGTAGATGTGATAGCAAAGCTACCCCCTCCAACTTCGGTCAAGGCAATTAGAAGCTTCCTCGGGCATGTCGGTTTCTATCGGCGATTCATAAAGGACTTCTCAAAGATCGCCAACCCTCTTTCTAAGTTGTTAGAAAAAGATCGCCCTTTCTTGTTTTCTGATGGTTGCAGGGTAGCATTTGAGGAGCTAAAAAAGAGGCTAGTCACAACACCTATCATAGTTGCCCCCCACTGGGAGCAACCGTTCGAACTCATGTATGACGCTAGTGACTACGTAGTGGGGGCAGTGCTGGGACAGCGGAAAGACAAGCTGATGCATCCAATATACTATGCTAGCAGAATGCTGAGTGGAGCCCAGCTGAATTACACTGTGACTGAGAAGGAAATGTTGGTCGTGGTGTTTGCTTTTGGTGAGTTCCGATCATATCTGATTGGTTCCAAGGTAATTGTATACACTGACCACGCAGCTCTCAGGTACCTAATTGAGAAAAAGGAGTCTAAGCCGCGTCTGATTCGTTGGGTTCTGCTGTTGCAAGAATTCGACCTCGAAATTCATGACCGTAAGGGCACAGAAAATCAAGTCGCTGATCAGCCATCACGACTTGAAGGAGCTGAAAAAGCAATCGAGGTCAAAGAGATCCTGGAAACCTTTCCAGATGAGCAGCTGCTCGCTACTAATCTTGAAGAAGCACCATGGTATGTAGACTTTGCTAATTACCTGGCCAGTGGTATAGTTCTTCATGACCTCTCATCTTTCCAAAGAAATAAATTTCATCGTGATATCTGCATGTATTATTGGGAGGAGCCTTATCTGTTTAGAATATGTGTTGACAATATGATCTGGAGGTGTGTCCCCGAGATAGAACAATCTTCTGTTTTGCAGGCTTGTCACGCATCAACGTATGGAGGACATTTTAGAGGGGTCAGGACAGCGGTAAAAGTGCTTGAGGCCAGATTCTTTTGACCAACAGTGTTTAGAGATGCGCACCTATGGGTGAAGGACTGCAATGAATGTCAGTGGACCGGGAACATTTCCCGTCGCCATGAGATGCCCATGAACCCGATTCAAGAGGTGGAAGTGTTTAATGTCGGGGGGATTGACTTCATGGGCCCCTTCGTCATCTCATTTGGCAATAAATACATACTAGTTGCTGTGGACTACATGTCCAAGTGGGTAGAAGCTACTGCGTTACCCACTAATGATACAAGAGTAGTGGTGGGATTCTTGAAGAAGAACATATTCACCCGATTTGGGACACCACGAGCAATTATCAACGATGGAGGCACTCACTTCTGTAATAGAGCCTTCAAAAAGTTGCTTGCTAAATATGACGTGTGCCACAAGGTGGCTACTCCGTATCACTCGCAAACTAGTGGGCAGGTGGAAGTGTCCAATAGAGAAATCAAGAGTGTGTTGACCAAGACTATGAACGCCACAAGAACTGATTGGGCGAGGAAGCTAGATGATGCACTCTGGGCCTACAGGACCGTGTTTAAAACACCAATTGATATGTCACCATATAAGTTGGTGTTTGGAAAGGCCTATCACTTGCCAGTTGAACTTGAACATAAAGCGTGGTGGGCATTGAAGCAGTAGAACTTAGATATTGAAGCTGCTGGCACAACTAGAATCACTGAGTTGCATGAGCTTGACGAGTTCAGACATCTTGCTTTTGAGAGCACAAGATTGTACAAGGAAAGAATAAAGAGGTTACATGACCAAAACATTGTTGAGCGATATTCAAACCCAGGGACATGGTATTGATCTATAACTCAAGATTTCGGCTATTCCCTGGTAAGCTTAAGTCAAGATGGTCTGGACTGTTTCGAGTGGTTGAAGTATTCCCTTCAGGTATTGTAGAGATCGCTGCTGAGAAAGACTCTCATACATTTAGAGTCAATTGGCAGATACTAAAACTATATGTGGGAATGAATGAACCAAAGGAAGGGTCTGAGATCCACCTGACTGAACCTCAGAGGTCGAGCGAGCCTTAAATGCGCTCACTTGAGTCGTGCCGCGATGTTAAATCAGGCTCTATGTAGGAGGCAACCCACGATTGTGTTGTAAATGTAATTTGTAATATTATATATAAAAAAAAAAGAGGTCGAGAAAATCTTGTGCTCTTGCTATGTCGTGCCGCGAAATTAAATCAGGCGCTTCATGGGAGGCAACCCACGATAGTAGAATTTCTAACATGTTGTATACATGCAGCTTACTGCGGAGGTCGTTTAATCACGAGCCTGGACATACTATGGGTAAGGTAGGCCTTAAAAGAGGTAAAACTAGTGCCTACGGGGCATAACAATGAACAAAAACCAAGCAATAGACAGCCAGTAATAGGCCCACCACGGTCGCGGCATAACAACAGTAGGACCGCGGTGGAATGCCCTCTCTGAAGTTTTCCCACCGCGATCGCGGCGTAACCAGGGTACGACCATGGTGGAGTACCCTCTCCGAAGATTTTCCACTATGGTCCCGGCGTAACCGCGACAAGACCGCGGTGGACCAAAAACAGGCCCAGGTATGTGCAGCAGAATTTTTTTTTATTTTCTCCCCCCCCCCCCAATTACCCTAACCTACACACAACCCCCTCCCTTACCCAACCGACAAAATCCACCCTTTACTTCTCTTCTCTCTCTCTTATCTCTATCTTCTCTCAAATCTCTCAAATTCTCTCCAATTTTTCTTCTTCTTCTTCCCAAATCCTCTCTTCTTCTTCTCCATCTTTCTTTTTTCTTTCTTCTTCTTCTCACCATAACCAACTCTTTCTTCCCATAACCCAAAAAAAAACCCATTAATCTTTCTTCTTCTTCCCATCACTATTGTCCAAACCTTAACCACCCCCTCCCAAAATCGCCCACCCCCTACCAGCCACCATCCCCTAATTTTTTTTGGTCTTTTCATTTCCTTTTTCAAGGTCTGCGCTAATACTCAAGTAAGTTGTTCTACTTTTCTTTACGTTGTATGTATTTTATATTATGTTGTGATTTTTGTAGATAATTCTTGGTTTTTGGTTGCAATGGGGTTTTAGACTCCAAGTTGGTGTTTGGGGTTGTTTTGTATAAGTGTGGGGTGTAACTCTAGTTGACCATTTATGTGTGGGGTGGGTGGTAGTAGCATGTATTGTATATATTGATGGAATCTTGTGGTGGGGTTGTTATAGGGAGAAATTATATTGTTGATGAGTGGTGTGGGGATAATAGTGGATGTTGTCCACTTTGGGTAATTGTTGAGGCCAGCGGGTGGAGAAATCTAAGTATCCATCCGACTGACTTATGTTTGGCTGGCCCTGATTATTTAATGAACTGATTGCAGGTACAATGGCACGTAAGAAGTGAAGAAACTCAGAAAGTACTTCCGACATGCCCACTAATGATGCCACCCGGTTCACATCCGAGGAGGCCCAGGACAGGTTTCATGCAAAAGCCACTAAGAACTTTGTCCCAGAAATTGGTATTGACAGGGCCGCCCTTCGAGCTGAAAAGCCACATATGTACGAAACAATTTGCCGGAGGGGGATGAAGTACTTATTCGATGAACCAGACACGGCAAACCCAATGATAGTTCAGGAGTTCTACACAAACTGCCCGGAACATATGTGCCATTCGGTGGTGGTGCAGGGCAAAGTAGTAGATGACTCTCTCTAGAAAATTTGGCAGGTCCTGCAGTTGCCCCCATTCACTGGTGATAATGATTATTACCACAATTCTCCAGGGGTAGACTGGGACACTCTGACTGACTCCTTATGCTCAGGGGGAAGGCCAATTTGGATTCAGGAGAACATGACCCTGCATTCCAAGTCATTCACCTGGGATGCTAAGTGTTGGTTCACTATGATTTGCAGCAGATTATTGCCCACGAGCAACACAATAGATGTGAACAGCTTGCGGGCTTTATTCGTTTGGTGCTTTGTGACCAGGAAGGATGTCGATATTGCTAAGATCATTGGAGATGAAATAGTGCTCTGGTCGCCACTGATGACGAAGGGGTTTTACTTCCCCTCACTGGTGATGAGGTTGTGTTTGATGGCTAATGTCCCAATCAATCCTATGGATGGTACTCTGCCCTCAAAAGCAGCTTTCAAAGCGTTAAAGATCAAAGTGGGCAGAGATGTACCTACTCACATTGATCTGGATAATGATGATGCCCCAGCAACCATGGCACCACCTAGGAGGTTTTATGATGCAGCTAGATCCTCACAGCAACCTCGAACCGGGGCGGATTACCCTCGATCATATTCCAGCCGACCCTTGTTACCTTTTATGGAGGAAGATGTGGCGGAACTACGCACCTCCGTAGATAGCTTTCATGTTCGTTTGGATACCATGTCTAGATGGCAGGCCAGGTCTGAGAGTCGGGTGATGGCTTGGTTCTGTGCTTTAGGGAGGGCTTGTCACTTGGATCCCAACACCGTCTTTGACTCCGAATGATGACCAGGGAAGTCCTCTTACCCTTCTGCTCTTTAATTGTTTGATGACATGAGGACATGCCATACTCTTTGTGTGTGGTGTGGGAGACTTGAGTATTTGTATAAATGATTTGTGTATATATGTTGTTGTTTTATATGTAGCTTAGATGTCACCGACTTGGCCCAACAACGGACACTTGTCGACGGGTTTCTTAAGGGTTAAAGTCGGATAAAAAAAATAAAAAAATAAAAACTAGAAAAGTTAGGAGATTCTTCCCGATGACGGATCACCTAGACAGTATTCTTGAGGTAAGTAGTCTAACCAAAAAGATTTTTTATTTTCTTTTTAGGTAGTGTAGTAATTCCCCTTGGTTTTTCTTTTGACTGCGGTTCTTTTTCAAGGGTTTTTCTTGAACCAGGTTAGGTAGATTTTTTTCGTAATAGATTCTAGGACCCTTAGGACTCTTGTAGGCTAAGAGGGATGGGGCAAGAATGCATCCTGTGGTGTTCATACCTGCAAATACTTAAAACGAACTTGAGGGTGCGCCGTCTAGACTCACGTGTAGACTCTTAATCTTATGCCTTAATTTTGCACACCTTGTCTTATTTGAATGCTCTTGTGAATATGTTGACAAACTAATTCGGAAGGAGTTACATGCCAAGTGTGTGTGAGGTACGTATTCTGTGCTTGCATGCGATACCTAGAACTTGCTCCGTGTGTGCAAAGAGAAATAGTAGTTGTTTGGTCTTAGAGATGATTAAGGCATTTCCTTGTGTAGCCCATATAATAATGAATCCACCTGTACATATTATCATAGTTAACCCCGTCGAGCATATAATCCTTTTTACTTGGCAACCACATTACAAGCCTTACCCATTTGTTTGAATTAACCATCTATTTGAACCTTTTCACCTCTCATGAGCNAGTTACATTGATGTGAAGGTGGAATTTTTGGAGTGACATAAGGAGGAGGTTTAATTGAATAAATATATGTATTAAAGTGCTTAGGGAGGTGTAGTAACTCTCATATCTAAATATATCCTACCCGTCCCGTAGCCTACATTAATGAAGACATATTGATCTTAGACTGAGCAACTTGATTAGTAGAGTATTACACTAAGGACAAGCTTATGGTGTATCTGTGTGGCATATGAATGTTCTTTGCTGAGAGTGAGTGAATTCTTTCAATCTACAGTTCCTTGTTGTTTGATTTCATGTGTGTGGAACTTCTCTCAAAAATGTGATGTGAGGGCATTTAACTCAAGAAGAAAAAGCAAGTCTTCACTTCTGTTAGAGTACATAAAGAAAGCATGAGTGTGGCATGACATTAGAGTCTTCATCTGAGGTGTGGCTATTGCACTTCTTAGATTGTTCTTTCATAATAGCACGTGTGACATAAAAAAGGGTAATGCATCTAATGAATAGGCCTAAAAGTGTAGTTCAGTTTGCTCGAGGACTAGCAAAGATTTAAGTGTGGGGTGTTGATAATAGGTGAATTAGACTATAATTAGATCCTAAAAAACCATATTTTTATATAGATTTATTGTAAAAAGTAATAACCATGATTGGCAGGCTATATCTAATGAAAGAAGTCAATGGAGCAAGTTTGGGATCAACTACGGAGAAAAGGAGGCCAATCAAACAATGCACCAAGTGAAAAGTCAAAGGAAGGCTGAAGTTGGCCTGCCACGGTCAAACAGTAACCGCGGTAGGACCGCGGCAGAGTAGAGTTGAAGATTCAGAGACTCCTTTTTGACCGCGGTCCCGGCGTAACCGCGGTAGTACTGCGGCAGAACGTGAATTAGTCAGGGGCGGGATTGTCAAGTCGGGAAAAATTGGTGTAAAACCCTTATAAAAAGTAGGATTTCAGTCACATTAGGTTAGATTTGTTTTAGAGAGTAATGTGGAAAAGAAACACAAGTGTGAGAGATCACCCAAAACATCATAGTTCTTTATTTCTTCGTTTTCTTGCAATTTTTCAAGATAAATATTTTCATAGATTATCTTCAAGCTGTTATGAGTAGATAAATACTTTAGTCTAAGGTTTTGATGGAACCTATTCAAGGATGAACTTCTTGATTATGTTCATATAGTTTGCCGGTTAATCTCTATTTGTTCAATTACGTGTTTATTGTAGTTAATTCACAGGATGCTCAATTAGCTGGGCCTATTTAGTGTGCATAACTCGGGAGAAAGTGCATATTTAGGTAATTATTGAACAACACTACTCCCAAAGTATAAGAGGAATCTATAACTACGAGTTTAAAGGCGGAATTAGGGATAACGAAGTCTTGGGTGTAATCCAAAGTGAGCTGTAATAAACAAATTCAGCTAGTGTAGCTCGGGAGAGTGTGTTTAGTAAATTATCGCAATTACTCGGGAGAGATTTACGGTAAAAAGAGTGCTCATGATTGATAGAGATATTTGGTGAATTTTTATGAAACATACCCGGAAGGGATTCCATCAATAGGGAAAATCACTACTTTAGAACCTTCTCATTATTGTTTTCAACCCAAGCATATTTAATTTACAGTTGTTAGTTATTTATTTTCAATCTTAGTTAGTAGAAATACCATCAACTATTGTTTACAAAATTTGAAAAATTTATTATAAAGGATTTAGTGATTCTGAGAAAGGTAATTGATAGGTTAGTTCTCTGTGGGATTCGACTCCGGACGTGTAAACCGGATTATATTTGCAACGGTCACTTTTTCCTTTTTATAAGGCATAGTTGGGCGTGATCACTTACGTTTAAAAGTAATATAATTCATCGTAATAACTAATAATATATAACATACTTTAATTTTTTTATTAACATATTGTAATATATGGACATATTAAATCACAAACTCAATAACAATATTTGACAATTGAAACCTAGATAAGATACTTAAATTGTATACTGAAATTAGCGGTAAATCGTACTCTAATTTACAAGATCGTTTAAATTATAACATTCTACATTTTTTTTAATCAATGCTTATTTAAGTAATATAGGAACCCAAATAATATTATTCATGTAATTTTAAAAAATTTATTCCCATCGATAAGGATTCACGCGGAACGCACAACACGCGTACTCTAAAACTAGTATATGAAAATACAAGTAGTGTGAAACGGAGGCAGATCTAGAATGAAGGTGTGGGGCGCCATAATTTCCTATAATGTATATCTTTTATTGACTAATACGAAATTTATTAAAAATATTCATTCGATTATTTTGAGTTTATTTGGTTCAACATAATAGGTATGTTTTTATTTGTAAATATAAAAATTACATTCAAATATAATTTAAAAAAACATAATTGGCATTTTAAATAAGGAATGACACATTAATTATAAAAACACAAGTAAAATTAACACTTTCACTAGGAAGTTACATTTTTTTCTGTATATAAAAAATAAATCTATACAAGTAAGATAACATTTTCAATAAGAAAATTACATCAATCAGAATAGATTTTTTTAATAAAAAATATCTTCAATAGATAAGTTATATCCCGTAAGTATAAAATTAAATAAACTACAAGTTTCCAAAAATCGAAATTATAAATCTCATATTCGTTTTAAGCAATGCTTACAAAATCTTCACTATAATTTAATGGTAAAGAGATTTAAATTATATTTAATAACCATAGAATAAAATAATTTTTTATGATATAGTAAAAAGATGGAAAAAAATTGATCTCAATCCAAAATTCCCATTAAAACCCAAGTTTTTCGGATTTCATCGAAGAAAACTCATAAATTTAAGATTAAATCTTTATTTTATATAATTTTAATATTTTGGAGTCTCTTTCTGAGTGTTCTTGCTAGAGACTACATATAAAACAATAGAATAGAGAAACAAAAAAAAATATAAAAGGATAATAAAACGACAAATAGCAAATGAGGAGATAGCCGAAAAGGGAAATGACTCGGACAAAAGAAAATAAAAAGCATAAATAAAAGAGGAGGTCGGACAAGGTTCAAGATAAATTGCAGCTTGAATTTTACACCGAGAAAAGCTTTCAAAAAACCAGTCATAGCACCTTTATCTAGTAGTTTAAGGCTTCGGGTAGCTGCGGGTAGTAGGATCAAATATTTAAACTAGTTTAAGTAAATCTCAACATAAGTGTATAAAAATTTATCATTTCAGCGGGTGCCATGCCACCCCTCCCTAAAGGATTGGATCTGCCCCTCGTGTGAAAGAAATACTGTAGTAACTTTCTTTCTTTTGTCATTTTCCTCTCTTACAGGTTGTTTGGATGGTTGTTACCTATTATATTGTATTGTGTTGTTGGTTTAAATACAATATTTATTTTGATTGTTATTCTAATGATTGTATCGTAACGTTATATCAATCATTACGTAACATCGAAAATTCTCATTTTATGTAACAACCGAATTAGTGTTATTGCGTCGTTACCTTATTTACTTTTTTCTCATTTTGTCTTTAGTTATTGTATGGTTCAAAATCTGATCACGCGTGGATTAGCGCTAACAGAATGGTAAGAGGTCGGCTAATCTGCGGTCGTACCCACAGGGTACAATAACAACAAAGACCTCGGCCAATGCCGAGATGGAGCCATCAAAAAGCCTGTATGGTGACGTAAGTATCGTGATATTAGAGGGAGGCGCATAAAGAACAGTCAAGGGATGACGGCATTCTGGTTAAGGACCGATGGACAAAAGGGGATATTGCTAATATAAATTGAAGGAAAGAAGACAAGAAGGGCTGCCTCTCCAAGAGAAAGGAGAAGAACAGAATACCAAGAAAAAGCTCAGATACCAAATACAAATCTCTGTAATCATCATCCCCGAATCAATAAAGATAGATCTCATAGTCATCAATGATATTCTTTTTTTTTCCTCTTTGCTTTTGCATTATGGTACGATGCGCCAAAGATGTAAGCTTATTATTTTCACTTGATATCTTTTAATAATTTTAAATCGAGCTATAAGTTTGATTATATCTCATTCTCCTGTTTAATGTGCTTAGATCTAGAGTTAATTATCTCTGGCTAAGATTTATCCTCTATTTTATCATTAATTAGTTTAATAAAGAGTAACACTTTTTGGTCAAACCATTTGGTGCCGTCTGTGGGAATTTCTTAGTCAAATTTTTAGTTTCCTTTAGATCTAAAACCAGCCAGGTATCACTTCCAGACTGTCATAGCCTCACCATCTCAGTGTAAACACCGACTTGAAAAAGTGATAGATAAGCTTTTAATATAACCGAACTAAGCTAGGTCAGATCTCTACTTGAAATAAAAATTATATCCGATGTCTATGCAAAACCCACGCCTCATCTATAGCGATAGGTTTGGCATGTCACCTGTATGTTTAATGTAGGGTCGCAGACACTGTGCACTTGGCATGACTGTAATCACATTTGACATATTCGCCTTATATATCGGCTTGTACTCCCACCACTTAGGAAGGGATGATAGCCTACTATGTGATTCTTTGAAATAACGGGCGTATCATGCCTCATCTTTGTACCCACACACACTATGTGCTTTATGAACAAAGTATGACATGTTTCCCTTATTGTTTACGCATGTCGGGTGGGATCGGATTGGGGCTCGATCTTGATATTCCAACAGGGAAGGTAAGACCAACCCATGAGAAGCTTAGACGCGACTATCAACGAAGCCAAATGCGTCTACCAAATCTAAAACCGCCATCCGAGCACGGGGCAAAGCAAGCGACCCTACAGCGCTTTCCCCCCTTTCACCAACTTACCAGGCCAAGGTAACATGCAATTTCGTTTGGTTTTATGACTCTCATTTTGGTTCAGAACAGGAACACGAGCATTCTCACAAAAACATGAACATGGAACAAACACCACCATACAATGTTCTGAACCATACCACCCCGCAAGTAATGACCGAACAAAGCCCTTTAAGCCGTCACATACCACAAATGATAGAAACGGCTTAGAGCAGGTTGACGTTATTAAGAAATACTCTCCGAAACCGAGGACAGAGCGATGGGCCCATGAAATGTGCAGTACTCTCCAATGAAAGCAAAGTTAAACGAACTGGGCCTCATCACGACGCACAGTACTCTCCAATGAAAGCAAAGTTAAACGAACCGGGACTCATCATGATGCACAATATTCTCCAATGAAAGCAAAGTTAAATAAAATGGGACTCATCCCAACGCACACTGCTCTCTAATGAAAGAAAAGTTAAACGAGTCGGGACTCATCCCGACGCACGTGTAAACAATATGGCGACAAGTAACATTCTCCAACAAAAGTAATGCAATGGGTTACAATTTTGACCTTGCAAGAATTAACACCCTTACGACCATCTCCCAAGGAAAGAAAAATTCAACCTCGCTCGAATTCACAACAGGTTACAATTTTGACTCGCTCGAATTAACACCCTTACAGCCATCGGCCATCACCTAACAAAAGAAAAATTCGACCTCACTCGAATTCACAACGGGTTACAATTTCGACCTGGCTCGAATTAACACCCTTACGACCATCGACCATCGCCCAACGAAAGAAAAATTTGACCTCGCTCAAATTAACACCCTTACATCCATTGCCAAACGAAAGAAAAATTCGACCTCGCTCGAATTCACAATGGGTTACAATTTTGACCTCGCTCGAATTAATACCCTTACGACATCGGCCATCGCCAAACAAAATAAAATTCGACCTCGCTCAAATATATAAGTCAAAACCGACTTTGCCCAAGTTGGCAAGTCTAAATTTGACCTTGTTCAAATATGCAAATCAAGATTGACTCCGTCCAAATTGGAAAATCAAAAGTCAACCTCACCCGAACTTGCAGAGCGAAGTAACTCCATTCAAATTCACACAATGGATTCAAATTCACACAATGGAATTTGACTTTACTCGGATCAAGCAAACTAGGTACGCCCTCATTCGAATTCCCAATTAAAAGGTCAGGGACTCGTCATGGAGAAATCTGAATATCTTCTCTCCAAGAAAGAAAAAAGAAACAAAAGAAATGGGAGAGGGGGAGAAAGAAAGTCAAAAAATACACAAACAAAGGCGAATCAACCATTTTACTCAAATACACGTGCACAACAGCTATGCCTTACAAAAGGCCAAAACAGGCCCTCAAGAAAAAGGTAAAAATAAAGAAATAAAGAAATAAAAAAACTAAGTGCAAAGATATTCACTCAACGTCATCGCCACCACTATTCTCTCCAGCATCCTCATCATCAAAAAGTCCATAATCAACCTCAACGTCCTCACCAGCCTGAAGTGTTACAAGGTCGTAACTGCAGGAAATAATATGAGCCTCATGTGCTTTCGCCCGACCATCTTCAAAGGCAACCTTAGGAATGCTCCCCGTCTCCCAAAAATCCTTATATATATCTCGTTGGGCCTCTGCATGAACCCATAACTCATACAAGCGGCGGGGTATAGCATCAGAGGCAGATTCAGCCTGAGCCACCAGTTGCGCCTTCTTGACCTTAGGAGCTGCGACGCGATCTACGAAGCCCGAAGCCTCACGATCAAGTTCTCCAATACGCTTCTCGAGCTGAGCCTCCCTCGGCGTGGTCGTCGCCCTCTCATATTCCTACTCGGACTTGAGGACACGGATAGTGTCTTCTAGCGCTGCCACCCTCGCAAAAGACAACACTCAAGCAAACTCGGCTCCCTCCAATTAGGCTACTTTCCTTTCTAGCTTGGCCACCTTCTCCGACCACTCTGCAATTAGGGCGTCGACTCTAGTAGCGTTTTGCTCAAGTTCAGCTAGTAAAGATAGAACCTTCGCCTGAAGGTCCTCGCATTCAACGGCAACCCCTTTTCCCACCTCGAGCTCCTCGATCTTGGCATGAAGCAGTCCCTCGAGCTCACTACATCTATAGATAGACCGCATACCGCTGTCATGTCCCGCTACGCTAGTTCTACTGTGCTTTCCTTCCTTGGCCTAAGAAAGAAGGCTAGTCACTTCAATAATAAGAGTCTGATCTTCTCGCTTAAGAATATGCGATTCCTCCGGAGTGAAGTTGTTGGGGGGAAGAGAAGATGAGGAAGCTATTTCTCCAACTCCTCACTAACGGGCTAGGCGCTAGCGCCCGCTTTGGGCCGCTCGTGCATCTCACGACAGCTGTTATGGTACCACCGGTACTTCTCGACCATTTTAAGAAATATCTAGCATCTCAGCCCTACGAGCACTCTCAATCTCTAGCATGTAAGTTTATAGAAAGAAAAAAGAGATAGGAGAGATGAGTCAGTGTAATGACAAAGGTCACAAAATTAAAAATTCAAATGGCCACTAACCCTTAAAGCCATCGCGGCCACACCCCCATGACAGCCTGGAATAGCTGACCTGCTGAAGGGATTCGCTTTCAGCGGTGTAACACAAAAGATCAAATTGTGGCACAAATCCACCATGTCTTGCAGCAGGTTGAGATCCATCGAAATCTCGAGTATGCGGGAAGGGCCTTTTGCCCTTACCACAGTTCAGGTAAAGCCCTCCTCGAACATCTTCTTGTCCTCAAGGTCGATGTCAGATTTAGATTCATAATCCTCGAACATCATTCTTTTCTCTCCCTCATTGGCCGAAGAAGGAATGCGGCTCGGCTGAGATGATGATGGCCTGCTCGAAATACAGCAGCCTCAGAACTCCGTCCCTCTGTCACAACAGCCTCTTAAATGCTCACAACAGGCATTGCCTCTACATCCAGACTGGCACTGCCAGTTTTGGGTGCTGTAAAAACAAGGTCACCCCTCGAGGGTGCTTTGACTAAAGAACCCTGTTAGTTTATATGCGTCTACTAAACTATAGAGCACCTGGTCCTATATGTGATGATGCTAAGAATGCTATAGAAAATAAAAGTAAAAAAGGCAGGGGATTTTTTACGTGGAAAAATCTCACACAAGGGGATCGAAAAACCACGACCTACTCTTTTAGGCTTTTAACTTTACTAACTTGCAATCTCCCTATGACAAGTCACTTTGCAATAACCCTATTATAAAGACTTCAACTAACTTTTGACACTCTCACCACAAGCCACTTTATAACTATCCTAGTTACAAAGGTTTAAACTTATGATTATTGCTAGTCACAACATAAACTCGGAAGTTTACGGATTTTTGTTTTTTCCTAAGACAAAACTTCTAAGAAAGCAAACAAGGAAATACAATGAAGAGCAAATAACAAGATTACAACTCAACTACGGATGTATATAAACTCATTAAGAAATTGATCCTTAGTGGAGTTTTCTACTTGTTTTTGACACACCAGTGATGTCACGACCCCAACCCCAGTCGTGATGGCGCCCAACACAACTGCTAGGCAAGCCCAACCAATTTCACTCTCAACCCGAGCATAAAGCTCAAAACCATTTGTTTGAAAATCGTTAACAGCGTTTAAACTAGAAGTCTAACTAATAGATAGAAATAAATCTGAAAATCAACAATACTAAACAACCTCCCAAAGATCTGGGGGTCATGAGCCAAGAGCCTCTACCAGAATAGCATAAATATACTGTAAAATAACATAGTCTGAAGTACGCAGAAAAAAGTCAAATAACAGGGAATAGGAGAGAAGTCGGGTCCTGTGGACGTCAGGCAGCTACCTTGAGAACTCCGTGTAAAAGCCCTGAAGCGCAGCAATAAGCTCAGATAGCTCCGGAGTACCTGAATCTGCACACAAGGTGCAGGGAGTAAAGTGAGTACTTCCAACTCAGTGGCAATAGACATATATAATGACTTGAAAGTAGGAATTCCCAATATACAACCATGTGAAGCTAAGCCAGTACTCCTACACGTTTAAAAGTGTAACAACAGCTAACAGAAACAGTCAAAGCAGATAAATATATAAATGCATGAATGCAATGCACATGATCGCTACGGCGCGTAGCTCGATCCATGGGTACCCAGCGCTCACTGTGGGGGTTCAGACTCCGGAGGGGCTCCTACATCCCAAGCGCAATATAATATCACACCCTCTGCGGCGTGCAGCCCGATCCATGCATAATCATGAATGCACAATCATACGTACCATTTTTAGTTTCAATTATCAGAATTATACTTAGGTGTTTAAAATCTCAGAATTTGCAAATCATATTTAGACAGTGTTTAACTCAGGGCTGATATCATGAAAACATGCTATAAATCATAGAAACAGTGATAACGATCCTCACGGGATGCAAATAGCCGGCACGCAGCCCAAATATATCCATAACCATCCAAGTAGGAGGTTTGCCAGCTAATTTATAGCTAACAACACAATACAACATCACTCGGGCGGACTAAGCCATAGTCCCCGATCACATTCGACCCCGCACTCGCCGTAGAGTACGTGTCTCGCCTCAATATCGCGTCACAATGTGATATACTGGGGTTTCAAACCCTCAGGTCATCATCTACATCTATTACTCACCTTGAACTGGCTCAAAAACTAGTCCGCAATGCCTTTCCCTCGAGAATTGACCTCCACGGGTGCCAAATCTGATCAAAACCAATAGTAATACATCAAAATAGGCTAATGGAACATAACCCAATCGAAATAACTCGAAAACACCCAAACACACGAAGTTGCCAAAACCCGAGCCTCGGGCCCGCTTCTCAAAAAATTATAAAATTCACATTTTTGAAATCCTCGTCTCGCCACGAGTCCATACATATAAAATTTATCAAAATCGGAGTCCAATAGCCCCTTCAAATCATCAATTGAAACTCTCTTAGGCCTTAAGCCCTAACCACCATTTTTACCCTTTAATTCCTCCAATTTCAGTGACTAATTCCATGTTCTAACACCATAATGACATAATCTAAGTCCAAGAGGTCTTACCTAATGATTCTCCTCGAATTCCTCTTCGAAATCGCCCAAATCCTCTCTTAGTTCGAAGCCCCAAATGTTTTTTTTTACACGTCTGAAATTTCATAACACTGATGCACTTAAACCCTCTGCGATTTTCACTTCTGCGATCCATTGACCACATCTGCAGTCCCGCTTTTGCGGTTTCACTCAAACCCCTCAGAATCCGCTTTTGCGGATACCAAACCGCTTCTGCGGTTTCGCCTATGCGGCCCAATGACCGCTTCTGCGGTCTACACCAAAAATCCCATGACCGCTTCTGTGGTGCCAATGTCGCTCCTGCAACTCCGCTTTTGCGGAAAGGGGTCCGCTTCTGTGGAACTCCCACTCATGCCCAAAAACCGCTTATGCGCTCAATCCCCTGACTTTTGCGGACTCGCTTCTGCGGTCCAATTCCGCAGAAGCGGAAATACGAGAAGACTTAAAACTACATACCTGCAATTTTACCAATTTCCTTCCGTTTAACCATCCGAAATCACCCCGAGGCCCCCGGGACCTCAACCAAAAACACCAACCCACTCTAAAACATCATACGAACTT
>MU667670.1:12167-62114 GCA_026770625.1 Nicotiana glauca
TCTTTAGCAAGGGAAGATTAACATAGCGTGTGTTCAGAAGACTAGATGGAAGGGTACTAGGGCACGAGATGTAGATGAGTTTAAACTATGTTACTCCGGAAGTGCTAGGGGTAAGAATGGGGTAGGTATTTTAGTAGACATGGACCTTAGGGAGCTCATGGTCAAGGGTAGGAGGGTAAACGATAGGTTGATGAGTATTAAGCTTGTAGTTTGTGGGTTTACTGTAAACATGATTAGTGCATACGCTCATCAGGTAGGTTTGGACTAGGAGGTCAAGAAGCAATTCTGGGAGGATTTGGACGAGATGGTCCGTAGTATCCTGCACACAGAGAAGCTGTTCATTGGCGGAGATTTCAATGGCCATATTGGGAATAGTGATAGGGGTTATGATGATATGCATGGCGGGTTGGGTTTTAGGGATAGGAACGGGGGAGGTAATTCACTGTTGGATTTTGCTAGCGCTTTTGATTTGGTTATAGCTAACTCGAATTTTTCGAAGAGAGAGGAGCACCTGGTCACTTTCCGAAATTCAATGGGCAAGACTCAGATTGATTATCTTCTCTGTCAGAAATACGATAAAGGTCTATGCACTGACTGCAAGGTCATCCCAAGTGAGAACCTCACAACCCTACATAGGCTCCTAGTTATGGACCTGGAAATTAAGAGAAGTAGGAGAAAAAAGGGCGGTGTGCAGGCAGCCTAAGATCAAGTAGGGTAACTTGACCAAGGACAAAGCTCAGGGGTTAGAGGAGAAGTTATTGGCTATAAGGGCTTGGATGAGTAGGGGACGCATCTAGCATGTGGTTCACGACTGCAAATTGCGTTAGGGATAGCTGCTAGAGAGGTCTTATGGGTCACGAAGGCCTTTCCTGGGAGTCATAAAGGGGATTGGTGGTGGAATGGAGAAACCCAAGGTAAAGTGGAAACTAAGAAAGTTTCTTATGTGAAGCTAGTGGAGAGTACAAACGAGGAGGAAAAAAGGACTTATCGGGAGTGTTACAGAAAGTCAAATAAAGAGGCAAAGTTAGCAAATGTGGTGTTTGCTCATTTGTACGAGGAGCTCGGGGCAAAGACGGGGACAAGAAGTTGTATCGATTGGCCAAGGCGAGGGAGAGGAAGGCCCGTGACTTAGACCAAGCCAAGTGCATCAAAGACGAGGATGACAAAGTATTAATGTACGAGGCACTTATTAGGAGAAGATGGCAGACATACTTCCATAAACTGTTGAAGGAGGAGGGGGATAGATGCATTATGCTAGGTGAGTTGGAGCACTTCGAGAGTCGGCGGGATTTTGGGTACTGTACGTGGCCAGATAAAATCCCAATGGAATTTTGGAAGAGCGTGGGGGGATCAGGCTTGGAGTGTCTTACTGTGATGTTAATGTTATTTTTAAGACGAAGAAAATTCTCGAAGAATGGAGGTGGAGTGTGATGGTTCTTCTTTACAAGAACAAGGATCATATTCAAAATTGCAACAATTATAGGGGTATCAAGCTGTTGATTCACACTATGAAGATTTGGGAAAGGGTGGTGGAGGCCAAGGTAAGGAAGTGCATATCTATTTTCGAGAATTCATGCACGGCATTCAACAATGGAAGCGATTCATCAGGTAAGGAGATTAGTAGAGCAGTACAGGGAGAGGAAGAAAGACTTGCATATGGTGTTTATTGACCTTGAGAAAGTGTAAAATAAAATCCCGATGGAGGTCCTGTGGAGGTGTTTGGAGGCTAGCGGTGTTCTAGTAGCGTACATTAGGGTGATTAAAGATATGTATGATGATGCAAAGACTCGGGTAAGGATTATGGGTGGTGACTCGGAGCATTTCCCTGTGGTGATGGGGTTGCACCAGGGATCGTCTCCTAGACCGTTTCATTTTCCTTAGCGATGGATGTACTATCGCGACACATCCAAGGGGATGTGCCTTGGTGCATGCTATTTGCCTATGATATTGTTTTGATTGACGAGATGCGAAGCAGAGTTAACGCAAGGTTGGAGGTTTGGAGACAGACCTTGGAGTCTAAAGATTTCAAATTGAGTAGAACCAAATCATAATACTTGAAGTGCAAATTTAGTGACGGGACCCATGAAGCAAACGTCGAGGTAAAGCTTGATGCTCAAGTTATTCCCAAGAGAGCGAGTTTTAAGTATCTTGGGTATATTATTCAAGGTAACGAGGAGATTGACGAAGATGTTGCACATCATATTGGAGATGGATGGATGAATTGGAGGCTCGCTTTAGGTGTTTTATGCGATAAGAGTGTGTCGCCAAGACTTAAGGGTAAGTTTTATAGAGTGGTGGTTCGATCGACTATGTTGTATGGGGCTAAGTGTTGGCCAGTCAAGAACTCCCACATATAGAATATGAAAGTAGCAGAGATGAGGATGTTGAGATGGATGTGTGGGTGTACCGGGAGAGATAAGATTAAGAATAAAGCTATTCGGGCCAGAGTTGGAGTAGCCTTCGTGGAGGACAAGATGCGGGAGTCGAGACTAAGATGGTTCGGACATATTAAGAGAAGAAGCATTGATGCTCCTGTTAAGAGGTATGAGAGGTTGTCCATGGCGAGTTTGCAAAGAGGTCGAGGTAGGCTGAAGAAGTATTAGGGAGAGGTGATTAGATAGGAAATGGCGCTGCTTCAGCTCACTGAGGACATGACCCTTGATAGGAGGGTGATAGGTTACAACTACTTTGTTCATAAGTACTTTGCTTTATGTTTTGATGATCTAACAAACTTACTATCAAGAACCAGATAAGGAACCTGTTACACATTTATAAGACCTTAAGATCACAAGGTTCCAGGTTGGGATCCAGCTTGCGTGATGATTAACCTCCTCAGAGTGGAAGGAACAACTGAGGGAACAGGTCCCTAAGATTTCCCGAGGAGACTATACAAAGGCAACTCTCTAGCTGGAAAGTTGTTGCATGCACACGCTAAAGTCAGGAGCAGTGTTGTAGTCGACTTTCCAGGGAAGACTTTTTCCTACCTTGCTTACATCATTGTAAGTGATGTCACATACACACACATATATATATAATCAAGGGAGGTAAAACACAATCACTTGAACATTTGACAAGCTCACTCATGTCACCATTCAGCAAGCAAGTTTCAAGTGCTTCAAGAACAAATAATAAAGCAACTATGGACCAGTTCCCACATCGAGTCATTGTATGTCCTTAGTTGAGTTGTAACTTTGTAATAGTTCTTCAATCGTAATTCCTATCTAGCTTTTTTAGAAGCATTCTATAGAGACCCCTTTGTAAACATTAAACCGGTGTGTTTGAGTCTTGGCAAGAGGTAGTCATGTTGTAAAGTTTTTGTCATAGAGTTATTACAAAGTGGCTTATAATAGAATATTATAAGTTAGTGAAGGGTTAAGAGGTTAATTCCTAAATTGCATA
Source organism: Nicotiana glauca (assembly GCA_026770625.1). Classification (NCBI taxonomy): domain Eukaryota; kingdom Viridiplantae; phylum Streptophyta; class Magnoliopsida; order Solanales; family Solanaceae; genus Nicotiana; species Nicotiana glauca. Next base: position 15,567 of record MU667670.1, read on the forward strand.
GGTTGTATTCTAAAAGTTGCTCAATGGTGAAGTTGAAATCCTACAAAGGTAGGTCGTGGTTTTTAATCCCATTGACTGGGAATTTTCCACGTAGAATTCCTCTTGCCATTTAATTACTGTTGTGTGTACTATTGAATCTGATAGAGAACCTCATTCTCTATAGAGTTTGGTTGATCCTTATATTCTATCAATTGATATCAGAGTAGGTTCTTTCTATCAGGTTAACACCTACAAAGGATCCTCATAGCTGCTCCTCCAGGCTTCGAAGAAGGCCAGTCTACTTACAGAACACCTAGGTTCACTGGACAGTATTATGGATGGTAGAAAACTAGAATTCATGACTTCATCATGGCTGAATATTTTGAGCTATGGGATGTCATATGTGATGGACCCTTAGTTCCTACCAAAAACCTTGGCGACCCACTAGTATCCATTCCCAAGACAAGGAAAGAATTTAATGATATGGATAGAAAGGTTATAGAAAAGAACTTTTGTGCTAAGAAATTTCTGGTGTGTGGTATTGGTCCTGACGAATACAACAGGATATCAATATGTCAGTTAGACAAAGAAATCTGGGAAGCCATTCAGACAGCTCACAAAGGAACAACACGGGTCAAGCAATCCAAAATCGACATGCTCACAACTGAATACGAGCTTTTCATGATGCAAGACGATGAATGTCAATAAATACCTGGTTCACCTCCATCATTAATGAGCTTCACTCCTTTGGTGAAACTATTCCAAGAAACAAGTTGATTAGAAAAATCCTAAGTGTGCTGACCAGTTTTTGGGAAAGCAAAGTGAACTCCATTACAGAGGCAAAGGACTTGCAGGAGCTAACTATTGCTGAGCTTGTCTAAAAAATAAGAAATGAAGAAGAAAAAGGATAGTGAAAGAAAAGATCCCAAAAGGAAGAAGAACCTGGTCCTCACAGAAAACAATAACTCAAGTGGTGAGGATGGTGATATGGCATACCTAACAAGAAGATTCCAGAAGATGGTTCGTAGGAATAGAGGCATTCCAAAAAGGGAAAGTTCTAGAAAGCCAAAGAATTATGACCTCTGTTATAAATGTGGTCAAGCTAGGACATTTCATCAAGGATTGCCCTCTCCTAAAGCAGGATCAGTAGAAGAACAACTCTGACGAAGCAGCTAAAAGGAACCTGGTTCCTGACAGACAGTTCAATGCAAAAAACATCGCTGACAATGTCGTGAGACAAGATCTTGCTGCATGGGGAGATTCATCAAGCGAATTTGGAGAATATGATGAAACAGGTAACAGCTTTGTGATAGCAGTAAAAGGTGAAGCAACCGAGTATGATTCAATTTCTGCTTTGATGACGCAATCTGATAATGAAGATGACGATGATGATGAGGTGAATTTTTTGGATGGTTAGAGAAATTTGAAATCTTATTCTCCTAAGAAACTCATGTCTTTGTCAAATATGCTAATCGACGCTTATCATAGTCTTATAAATGACAGAGATGTCTTAATAGTTGAACTAGGAGAAGCATAACTATCTAGAAATGACCTAGGAATAGTTGCAGTTGATTTAATAGAGTCAATTGAGAACCTGAAGAAAGAAAGAGATGTCTTAGAAAAAATGATTGAAAATATAGAACAAGAAATAAATGACCTTCTATTGGTAGTAATGGATTTGAAGGAAACTATTGGGAAACCTAAAATGGAGAGTAGGGCTAAAAATTATCAAAAAGGAAAGGAAGTTAGGCACACATTACGATTTAAAGTGAGCTAAATTCAGTGAAGTTTAGTCTATGTGCTGAGCTTGTGAAAAATAAACAACTCCATGAAGAACTAGATAGTGAAGAGCGATCTTGAAAAATCACTCAAGTGGACTTGGTTCTCTGATGCTATCACTGCCATGTACACCAACAATGGGGGAAACAGGTAGGGGATTGGGTTTCAAAGGGCAAAGATTTCTTACAACCCTCATAGCAAGTACGTTACTGAACCTGATAATTGGCTTTGCACCTACTGCGATAACAATGGGCACCTTAAAGAAAACTGTAAGGCCAGTCACACTAGAAAAACAAATCCTTTGCTGAAAAATAACTACTAGTAGAGATCCTGGTCCCTCATTTAAAAAAAGCATAATACCTACATGGACCAAAAAATTCCTGATTAACCCTTTCCTTATTACAAGGGACCCAAATTAGTTTGGGTTCCTAAAGCTAACTTCTAACTCTTCTTGTGCAGGGAACAGTGAAAGGAAGCAACCTATAATGGTACATGAATAATGGCTGCTCATAGCACATGATTGGAAGTATAAATAATTTTCTTTCACTTAAGGCCCTGCAAAGAGGGAGTGTATCCTTTGGAAATGGCAAAAAGGGATACATTCTGGGAGTCGGAAGGATTGGGAAGTCTCTTTCTCACTCAATCAAAAATGTGTACTACATGAACGAGTTGAAGTACATATTTCTAAGCGTTTCCCAAATTTGTGAAAAGATAAACAAGGTGGAATTTGTGTCAAAACCTGTACAGTCACAAACCTGATGATTGATGAGGTGGTGCTAGTGGCAAAAAGATACAAGAATATCTATGTAGCTGATTTTAAGTCTTGGAAGAATGGTGACCTAAGCTGTCTAAGCGCTGTTGATGATAATATTGAATTATGGCACAGGAGGCTAGGTCATACAAGTTTCATGTTGTTAAATAAATTAGTCAGGGAGGACCTGGTTCGTGGTCTGCCCAAGTCAAGCTTCAAGGATCACAAAGTGTGTGATGCATGTATAAAAGGGAAGCAAGTCAGATCTTCATTCAAGCCCAAAAAGGAAGTCAGCACCACAAGGCCACTTGATCTCCTTCACATGGATCTATGTGAACATATGAGGGTGCCAAACAGAGGAGGAAAGAAGTACATCTTTGTGATAGTTGATGACTATTCCAAATTCACCTAGACTTTATTCCTCAGGACCAAGGATGAAACCTTTGAAGTATTTGTTTCCTTTGTCAAAAAGATCCAAGTGAAGATGGGTGATAAAGTAGCCTGCATCAGGTCTGATCATGATACCGAGTTTGACAATGTCAAATTCGATGAGTTCTACACCGAAAATGGCATCACTCATAATTTTCAGCTCCAAGAACACCTCAACAAAATGGTGTTATGGAGAGGAAGAATAGAACTCTTGAAGACATGGCAAGAACAATGCTAATTGAAAGTGGGATCGTAAAGTATTTCTGGGCAGAAGCTGTCAATACTGCGTGCTACTTGGTAAACAGGTGCATGATCAGGTCCCTTCTGAACAAAACTCGATATGAACTGTTGAACGGAAGGAAGCCCAAGCTGACACATCTAAGAATTTTTGGGTGTAAATGCTTTGTTCATAACAATGGAAAGAAATCTCTTGGAAAGTTCGATGACAAAAATGATGAAGGATTTTGTTTTGGGATACTCATCTCAAAGAAAAGCTTACAAGGTTTACAACAAAAAGATTCAATGTGTCAAAGAAAGCATACATGTGATTTTTGGTAAAGCTCCCTTGTGAGAATGACAGATATGTTGATCAAGATGGAGAGCCTATATCTATGGCAGGTGAAGTAATTGACATGGAAAATGGAAAGCCAGACATGATGAGCCATGCCAAGGAATCCAGTGAAGAAAATGCAAATACATCTCCATCAGATGGAGAGGAACCTGGTCACCCGATTACAACAACTGAAGCTGAAAATAGAGTAGTTGATGCAATCCAAGGAACTCCACTCTGTGAAGTAGGAAGTGCTCAACAACCCCAGTCAGATATGCTTGGTTCCTCTACCAATGAGACTCAGGCACCAAATTGGAGGTTCAAAAGTTCATATCCTCTTGACAACATAATCACTGCTCTTGACTCAGGAGTTCAAACAATATCGAAAGCAAGAAAATCACTTGCCTTCTAAGTTTTTCTTTCCCAAATAGAGCCCAAAAATATAATAGAATCACTAAAAGATATATAATGTATCACAGTCATGCAAGAGGAGCTGCATCAATTTGAAAGGAACTAGGTATGACAGTTGGTTCCTCGACCTGCTGATCGAACCATTATATGAACTAGGTGGGTATTCAGGAATAAACTTGATGAGTTTGGAAATACAAAAAGAAACAAGGCAAGGTTTGTGGTTCAAGGCTACAATCAAGAAGAAGGGATTGATTATGATGAAACATTCGCTCATGTAGCTCGAATGGAAGCCGTTAGAATTTTGATTGCCTTTGCATCTCATATGGAGTACATGTACACTGTTCCAAATGGATGTCAAAAGTGTATTTATAAATGGCTATCTGAAAGAAGAAGACTTTGTCAAGCAGCCTCCTGGTTTTGAGCACCCTGATCATATGTTTAAACTGGATAAGGCATTGTACGGGTTAAAAGAGGCTCCCAGGGCTTGGTATGAAAGGTTGTCAAAATTCCTTCTAGAAAATGGATTTTGCAAGAGGGAAGATTAATAATACTCTTTTTCTAAAGAAATTAGGGATGAACCTGCTCACTGTTCAGGTGTATGTTGATGATATCATCTCTAGAGACACAACTGACTCTCTCTGCGAAGAATTTGTAAAACTCATGGGGAGTGAATTCGAGATGAGTATGACGGGAGAACTGAATTTCTTTCTAGGACTTCAAGTGAAACAATCTAATAAGGGAACATTGATAAGTCAGCACAAGTACATCGAAGAGCTGCTGAAAAGGTTTGATATGGAAGCATCAAAAGTTATCGACATGCTTATTTCCACAGCCACTCGTCTAGACATGGATGAACCTGGTTCCCTTGTAAATCTGACCATGTATAGAGGGATCAAAGGGTCACTATTGCATCTCACTACAAGTAGACCAGACGTTGTTTTTAGCATGGGTCTCTGTGCAAGGTTTCAATCCAATCCAAAGGAATCTCATCTGAAGGCTTCCAAGAGAATACTTAGATATCTCAAAGGAACACAGGACCTGGTCCTCTACTATCCTTGAGGAGATAACTTTGATCTTATTGGGTATGCTGGCGCTGATTATGCAGGATATCTAGTGGACAGTAAAAGCACGTCTAGAATGGCACACTTTCTGGGTTCCTACTTAATCTCATAGGTTACAAAGAAGTAGAACTATGTGGCACTTTCAACTACAAAAGCTGAATATGTAGTAGTTACCTATTGTTGAGCTCAACTTCTGTGGATCAAGCAACAATTGGAAGATTTTGGAGTATTCTCAGACTGTGTGCCTCTCTTATGTTATAATACTAGTGCAATCAACATGGAAAAAAATCCAGTTTAACATAAGAGGACCAAGCACATTGATGTACGTCATCACTTCCTTAGAGACAATGTTGAGAAAGGGCTTATATTCATGAATTATGCAACACTGAAGATCAAATTGCAGATATATTTACCAAAGCCCTAAGCAGAGAACACTTCGAGCAAAATTGTCTGGCACTGGGGTTGATAAAACCCAATTGAGAACCTGGTCCCTCAATGATTGGTTATGAAAAGAAAGTTCAGGTAAACTTAGCTAGAAGGTGTTTTCTGGCAAAGTCTAACTCATCTCTATACTGTTACACGTAGACACACTTGATGATTACAGAGCAAATAAGCAATTGAGGTTGTATACACTAGTAAAAAGGGCAAAGCTTACAGATAAGAGATCAGTCAAAGAACCTGGTTCTCCTTACATAGGTTAGTAGTTTCTCTGTTCTCTTATGCACTATTATGAACAATTAAAACAAATGTCACATCATCATCATATCAATTTTTAGTTTTGTGTCTATTGAATCCAAACTTCTCACCATTTATTAATCGACCCATCTCTCTAAAACTTGCCACCCTTTCTAACCAATCCCTCTTTCACCATAGATACATCTAACTCTGTCACCACATTTCACACATCAACACTTCAAAACTTGTTTCTTATTCTTTCTCTCTCCAGTTCACAAAATCTTCTCTCTTCATCCTACCATGGTTGAAGATTTCTCTAGTATTATCGAGTCCTCACCGGTCGAAACACCAATCCCAAACTCTCCTTCTCACACTACTGATAACCAAAAACCTAGAACAAAGTCACCTCCATACTCCGTCTCCTCTCTTACACATTCCAGTTCATGCTCTCACAAGAGTCAACAAGCATCGACTCTCACAAGAGGTGTTACCTAGAGCTCTTCTCTTACCTCGCCATAAAAGAGGGATGACACGAGTATTGCTAAGAATGAAGAAAATCAGAAAATCTTAAGTTATCCTATAGAAGAAGAGTCAAAGATAGACCTGGTTGAGGGGAATAAAATCATCGACTCAACAAAAAATGCTCCTGAACCCCTGTCCACAGGTACCTCTCCTACTTCTCTTGAGCTTCTCATGAATCTGCAAGAAAAGAAATCAATCAAAAATATGATGTCCATCGCCAATGGAGGGGTTTTTGTCGGATGAAGTAAGGATGGTCTTAAGACTTAGGGGGAATAATCTAAGCTTGTTAGAGAGGATAATGATCTTGTGCCTGTTGAACCTTCAACACAGGAATGTGCTACTTGGGAACTTGCTGGAGGACTTGATCCGCATTCGGAGGATCCAACTTTGGGTCCTACTAGGAGCCCCAGGTCAATACTAACCCTGCTCCCTCTCCTCATTTAGATGTTGACCCTCTAAGTATAATTATGCTTGAGACAAGCCCTGTGTCTGAAAATCAAAAGGAGGATAGTGAAGAAGATTCTGATGACTTACTAATTGCCAATCTGCCTAGGCGTAGAGCAGTTGTTGGTGAAGAGCCAACTCCTTAGCGACCCATAACAAGGTTGCAAGAGAAGGAGGTTATTGAGTCTGCTTTTAAGAACAGTCAAACTAAGTCAAGGAAAAGAAAATTAGTGAAAGATGGCAAAGTTGTAAATGAGAAGATAGTGCTGGTTGTGATTGTGGATGAAAAAGAAGCGGAGGAACCTAGTACGTTGACTAGGAATTTATCACAAATGCATGTCTTCTCAAGCAAAAAGGGGGATCTTCTGTGTCTACTAAACGTCGGACTAGGTTAGTTGATGCTGTTGATACTAAGAATGTGAAGAAATAATTAGGTGAAAAATCTATGAAGTCTGATAAAAAGGAGAAAGGTGACCGTAAGAATGCTAAGAGAAAGGTTGATACTAATGAGAATGTTGTTCCTCAAAGAAGGCCAAAGCTGATAATCCGGAGAGTGCTGGGAAAGAAAGATTGAGAAGTCAAAAGGTATTGTGGTGGCACACATTTTCCTCTGATGTCTTGGAGGAGGCTGGTATGGGACAATTAGTTGAGATCTGTGATTTCCACCAATGGACACACTTTTTCACAAGTGATGCTGCTAGGGTATATGAGGAGGAAGTTCAAAGTTTTTATGCCAACTAGTACAAAGTTGAGGATATCACATTTATGTCTTGGTGAATGGGGTTGATATGCCAATAGACTCTACCTTGCTGGTATCTATTCTTGGTGTGCCTACTAAAGGGCTATCTAGAGTTCAGGGAACTTGTACTCAAAGCTTCAAAAATACAATCTTGAATGACAGAGCAGTTCCGTAGGGGGAACGAGTTTAGAAGAAGATCCTCCTTCCTGTTTACCAACTTCTATTTGAGATGGTAAACAAAGTATTTCTTCCTTGAGCTGAGTGACAATCTATCACCTCTAGTGTAGACCTGCTCCTCATGGAAGCACTGGAAGACTTCACTACCATTAATCTGCCTGGGATCATGATAGAGCACATGAATAAAGTGGTAGACTTTATAGATCATAATCATGGGCTACCATATGGGTTCCTTCTTGCCAAGTTCTTTGAGCACTTCAAGGTTCCTCTTGGACCAGTTAAAGTGGGTGCCAAGAAGCAAATTTTTTCAAAAATCACTCTTGAAGAATATGAGTGTATAGAAACATTTGGAGGGGTTGCAAACACTTCTACCATTTCTCAGTTAATAAATGCTCAAACAGTGCTACTACTGACATAAGGCAAATGAAAGCAAGGATACTATCTTTGAGACTCAGATACGTCAGCTGCAAGAGGCACCTGGTTCCACTCTCTCTCAAAGCGAAGAGGTTGCTCGCCTGACAAAAGAGAACGCTGAGCTTAGGAAACAAGTGGAGGACCTGAAAGAAAGACTGATCAATGAGCAAATGTCAACAAATTCTCGCACGGATTTAGTCCTCCAAACAATTTCCTCTGCCTCCGAACATTCTCCTCATCGTGCTTCTTAAAGTCTGTCCCCTCAGTGTCCAGTCTATAAACCAGCTTGTGCTCCTGTCTCTCCGTGTCAGTTCTTATGATGATAACTTGTGGTATTTTTGTTAGTAGTTCTAATGTGTGGATGTGGAAGTAATATTGACTCAGCTCCTGCTGTAAAATCCAAAACTATGTTTATGCAAGCTTTTCCCATGTTGTTATTTATACCGTGCTTTTATGCTTTATTCTTAATCATGAATGTGTGAAAGTAAGTGGCATGAGTTAACTTAAAACTAGACTTCCTTCTTACTTAATTATCTGTTTCTGATCTTTTTATGATGCCAAAAAAGGGGAAATAATTGCACTGATTAAGGGGGAATGCAAAGATTAAGGGGGAACTTAAGGTCTTTCTAATTCACAGTCTGGTTCTATGTGGTTCTTTTGGGTTTCTCAATTATGAGTTTGTCATCATAAAAAAAGGGAAAATTGATAGGTTACAAGTACTTCGGTCATAAGTACTTTGCTTTATGTTTTGATGATCTAACAAACTTACTATCCAAAACCAGATAAGGAACCCGTTACATATTTACAAGACCTTAAGATCACAAGGTTCCATATTGGGATCCAACTTGCGTGATGATTCAACTCCTCAGAGTGGAAGGAACAACTAAGGGAACAGGTCCTTACAAGTTCCCGAGGAGATTGTACGAAGTCAACTCTCCAGCTGAAAAGTTGTTACATGCACACACTACATTACAGGAACAATGCTGCAGTCAACTTTCCAGAGAAGTTTTTTTATCTACCTTGCTTACATCATTGTAAATAATGTCACATATGTATGTATAGAATCAAAAGAGATAAAACACAATCACTTGATCATTTGTCAATCTCACTCGCGCGACCATTCAGCAAGCAAGTTTCAAGTGCTTCAAGAACAAAGAACAAAGAAACTATGGACCAATTCCCACATCTAGTTATTTATGTCCTTAGCTGAGTTGTAACTTTGTAATAGTTCTTTAATTGTAATTTCTATCTAGCTTGTTTAGAAGAATTCTATAGGAACCCCTTTGTAAATCTTAAACCAGTGTATTTGAGTCTTGGCTAGAGTTAGTCATGTTGTAAAGTCTTTGTAATAGAGTTTTTACAAAGTGACTTGTAATAGAGTATTATAAGTTAGTGAGGGATTACGAGGTTAATTCTTAGGTTGCATAGATTGTAATCTAAAAGCTGCTCAATAGTGAAGTTGAAATCTTACAAGGGTAGGTCGTGGTTTTTAATCCCGTTGAGCTGAGAATTTTCTACGTAAAATTTCTCTTGCAATTTAATTACTGTTGTGTGTGTACTATTGAATCTGATAGAGAACCTAGTTCTATAGAGTTTGGTGGACTCTTATATTCTATCAGAGTGTGTGGGGGTCAAGGATTAAGGTAGAAGGTTAGTGGGTAGTTTTTAGTTGCTCACCGATAGTGTTAGTAACACGTATGTCCCTTCATATTCTAAGATTTTTATTGCGTTATGTGGTTTTGTTCGCCTCAGGTACTGTATTTCATGTTGCTATTATATAGTACTTATCCGTTATCTCTCCCTTTTTCTTTTCTCTTCCTTCTTTCATCCTTTCTTAATTTCCTCTTCTTCTTCTTACCCTTCCTGAGCTAATGGTCTATTGGAGACAACCTCTCTACCTGCATTAGGTAGGCGTATAGACTACCCTCCCCAGACGTCACCTGTTAGGAACATACTGGGTTTGTTATTGTTATTGTAACTTAGTGAAATATAACCTTGCTTGAGCAATATTTTGCAGTGAATCACCCAATTCCCCGTTAGATGTAGAGATAGAAGACTTGGTCTTTTATTTTCTATCCTTCAAATGACGAACGGAAAGATTGACAAGGGCAACAAAAAAAATCACATATACATAATTTAGTGGACTAAGCTCCGGTTATGCGCGGGATATGAAAAAGATCAAATCAAAATAGATCTACATGTTACCTCGCATTTTTTGCGAAAAAGTTATTTCCACATCTTGAACGTGATCTCTTGTGTAACTATGAGGAAGAAAAAAAAGATCTTAGATTAAACCTTATATATGTGGCATTTTGGAATCAAATCAAAAAAGGGGGAAAGAAGGTGTTCCTCAAATCTCTTCCCCATTGATTTCAAGTAGTTTCAATTACTTGAAATTAATGTAGACATGGCATTAAAACTGTTTTCATTATTTCCCGCATGTGAATGGAGATATAAAGCTAGCTAGTTGGTGTTTGTTCCTTTATCAATAATAATGCAAACTGTTACTCTTCCTTGGGAAGTAAACAGCGAAATGTGTCAATTACCTAATCCAATGCCTGCAGACACTGGGAGGCCAACCCGTGAAAGTGTGCAAATTAAGAGGCAGAAAAGTAAGAAACCAATTTCATCCACATCACCTTTTACTTCTCTTTCAACAATCAAACAAAAACCTTTTCAAGATTTCTCCTCTTTTCTCCCTCCTTTTATTGTTGGAGCTTCTACTAAAGAATCTCCTTATATGGTACACCACACAAAAAGAGAAAAGGAAAAGGTCCCCACTTTGGCACTAATTCATTCCCAATCTTCTCCATATTTATCTTATTCACAACTGAATGACCATACTCATCAACATTGCAAACATTTCATGGCTAAGCCTTATAGTTCTATGTCATGTCTAATCATTACAACTTTCACCTTATTGCAATTGATATTTCCTAGCCAAGAAGTGAAAATAACACCTCCTCCATTGCCAATTCTTCCATTACCAAATTACGCTCAACTAAAATGGCAGAAAAGAGAACTCATTATGTTCTTTCATTTTGGTGTCAACACGTTCACTAATAGGGAATGGGGCACCGGACATGAAAATCCTGCAATTTTTAACCCGACCCGCCTAGATGCCAACCAATGGGTTGACACGGCTGTCCAAGCAGGAGTGTCACTTATTATACTCACTGCTAAGCACCACGATGGTTTTTGCTTATGGCCTTCTAAATTCACTGATCATTCAGTCATAAGAAGTCCTTGGAAGAATGGTCAAGGTGATGTGGTTCAAGACTTTGTCAATGCGGCCAAGGCTCGTGGCGTTGACATCGGTTTGTACCTTTCGCCATGGGATCGTCATGATAAGAGATATGGTAAAAATAAGAAGTATAATGAACACTATTTGGCTCAACTACAAGAACTTCTCAATAAGTAAGCCTTGATCCCCACCCCCACTTTGAATTTCAATTCGACAGGTTACATGCATGCTATGTTACATGTGGGAGGCGATGTGAGGATACTTACTGCGGCTGCTCTGGCGGCATTAGTTACCAGATTCATTTAAGACAGTTTTTGGATAAGGGAGTCCTTTAAAACAAAAAAAGTTAACGTATATACAGTCACACTTCTCTATAACAATATCCATATATAATAGACATTCGCTATAAAAATCAAGTTTTTCTTCGTTTTCTGTTATGTTATAATATATACCCTCTAAAACAACACTTCACAGTAGAGCTAAAAAATATCGGAACAATTGAGGTTGCTATAGAGATGTCTGATCGTACATCGACATGTTATTAATAAAGAATTTTGCCTTCAATATTTTAACATGTTGTATCAGATAACACGTTTAACTTTTTAGGTTATTAGTTTCACTCTTTATAGACGGTTAATTACCTGCTGCTAAAAAAAGAATAATGTAACTAATAATTTTCTTTTTAATGGTTGAAAGATATGGAGATGTTAAAGAGATGTGGTTTGATGGAGCAAAGGGTTCGAACGCACCAAACATGACTTATTACTTCGATGATTGGTTCGCAATGGTGAGGGAGTTGCAGAGCACTTATAACATATTCTCCGATGCCGGCCCGGGCGTCCGATGGGTCGGAAATGAGGACGGATTCGCCGGAAGCACAAGTTGGTCCACCATCAACCGAACATTACTGTCTATTGGCAATAGCAACGCTGAGTACGTAAACTATATTCTTCCCAGCCTAAACACAATTATTTCCCTTAATATATTGTTTGTGCTAGCTGTATTCAGTAATATTGACAACTGATTTTTTGTTAACAATATACGTCAATTACCCTTTGTATGAAAAGCAAGAAGATACATGTCAATTATTAGATTGTGGCTTTACGTCCAGTCATTGGTGGGACATTTTCATAGAGTACAAATGGAAAATTATTAGTCATTGAGTAAATAGAGTATATATGAGCGGATTCCATTGACAAAAAGTGAGTGATATCAAAGATTGTAATTTTTATAAACTATAGTGCTAAATGCTTACTTTGCTAAACTAAATGCAGTTATCTCAACAGTGGAGATCCAAAAGGGACAGATTGGCTACCACCAGAATGTGATGTATCCATTCGAAAAGGATGGTTTTGGCATAAATCACAAGCACCAAAGAACCTTAGCGATTTACTCGAAATCTATTACAAGTCCGTGGGAAGAAATTGCGTATTGCTACTTAACGTGCCTCCTAATAAACAAGGACTAATATCTGACAGCGATGTGCAAAGACTCAAAGAATTTAGAAGTGCAATCGACACAATATTCTCCACCAACTTGGCCACCAAGTGTTCGATCAAAGCAAGTAGTCAGAGGGGTGGTAAAAATGGAGATTTTGGACCCGAAAACGTGCTAGACAATGACCGTTTATGGACGTATTGGGCTCCAAGAGATGAAGATGAAGATGACCATTGGATTGAGTTCAAAGCGAAGGACAAACCATTGAGATTTAATGTGGTAAGAATTCAAGAAGCAATAGGACTAGGTCAAAGGATCAAAAAACATGAAATTTATGTAAATGGGATGAAAATTGCAAATGGAACCACAATAGGATACAAGAAGCTTCACAGGCTAGAAAAAGCAACGGTGAGTGGTTATAGTGTGAGGATCAAGATAATTGAATCAAGGGCAATCCCTTTGATTTCATCAGTTGGTCTTCATTTTGATCCCTTTTGGAGTCCAAATGGGCAAGTAGCCACATGATATAGAGGTCCATTTAAATTTAGCACTTTCTGCTGATCCCATGTGGGATAATATCTTCTGCCTAATTTTTGTCTCAGTGTAGACTTATAAAGTAGAAACAAGGAAGTGATAAATGCACAATAAAGTGTTGGAGTTGCTAATTCTAGTAACCTCATATGCAGCTGGCCTGCTATGGTAATGTCACGTCGGACTAACCAAAACGCCGTGTCTTATCATTATATTCCCGTTTCCCACTATCCCTTTTTATGTTTAGTTATTACTATTCGGGGAGCCGAAAAATGATTTTTAATAATTTTTTCACATAGTTTTTAATTAATTTGAATTATCAATTAATTATTCTAATTGATAGTATTTTCACGTAGTTTATATATATATATATATATTTACAAAAATCTTTTAATATTAAGCATAAAAACTCATAATAAAAGGATATAACCATATTTAAGGCATTAGCCTTATAATTATATTAGTTATGACACATAATACTACACGTTAGTCATCCTACATAATTATCTACTATTAGTATAATTACTTCAGATAAATACATGTTAGCATGTAAACCTGATACCTTTGAGAACACATTAGGTTTCTTATTAGTATAATTACTTTTGGGGTAGACATATATTTTTAGCCATGTAATCCTATTATTCTTAGGATATACTTCTTAAAAAAATTCTATTATTAATTTAATTTGAAAACGTATCATATTGTCTTATTACTAATTTAATTTGAGAATATATCATATTGTCCAAATCCATTTAGAAAAAAGGGAGCATATATATTATAAAAGCACGAACACAATATTGATAGACCAAAATAATACTAAAATATTTAACAGAAGAACTCATAGGGAAAGGACATAACCGTAATAACTTATTTTTTTGGACTACAATAAACTCTATGTTAATATTTAAGATTTTGAAATTAATAAATTTTTTATTAATTGAATTCTCATTAAAAATATATAGGAAGGTTTAATAAAATCGATTTAATAAGAATCCTCTGTATTGGTAATACATTATCACTCCATAATATCCAATACTAAGAAAAAATAAAAATAATATTACATGGACTGCATAAACTGTTGAATTGAGAGAAAAAAATTCCGCGATAATATATTTTTATATTATACTCCTATTTGAACTATTTTTCTACTCAAATAATATTTTTTTATTATTGATTCATGTAATATTAAAAAATATACCCCATCATTATTATTGATTCTCATTTCCTTTTTCTCTTTAATCTCCTTTGTTGGAACTATTGCTCCTTTGGTGACCCGAACCCACTAGGATTGTAGGTTGGTAATGTTGATCATCTAAACATTTTCCTCTTGTCTACCCAATAATTAAAGAACAACTAAGAAGTTTTTTAAGAATATAAATGTATGAGAAAGAGAAAGAAAATGGTTGGTAAGAGTCAATACCACTAATAATTTTGCAAACATAAAGATCTAAAAGTGGAATGTCAGATCGATCTTTTACTTTTTGAAAATAAAAATTTTGATGGATAAAACTATAATTACAATTAAATAATAAAAAATAAGAGATGAACTACTATTAAGAATATGAATCAACGGAAAATAAATTATATTATATGTTAAGACCAAACAATCAAATCTTTCAATTACTTATTTAGCAAGAGATCCAATTCAACTATTTTTTAAATTCATCATACGAGTACAATTATTTTCAAGCTAAAAAAAATCTTAGGATACATAAATTTGATTCCATAAAAAGAGCTTCAGAGATTTAAAAAGTTAGATCACAAAGTAAACAACATTATGTGGTATTAAGAAGGACACACAAGTGTCTAAGAAAACACAATCAAAACCAAATCATGAACAAGAACAAGCTTTCACGACTATATTATAAAGAGTCGACTATGGTATAGCAGGATTATCCTTTCTAGTTGCCTCCGGAAAAATCGAAATTATATTTATATGTCATGCATTACTTGCAAATGTTAGATCAAGAGGCATGATACTGTTAGAAATAGTAACAAGTTGTATACCAGTAATAATTTTATTATGAGGCCGTACAACTCACTTTAGATTCACTACAACATACTGCATCTATAGCTACGAAAAATATTGTAGCTAAATATGAAAATTTCCGTGGCTAAACACTTTAGCCACAATATTTTTTCTGTAGCATTCGTAGGAAAATGTAGCGTAACTAAAAGTTAGCTACAAACTTTACATGATCCATGGATAAGACTAATACATATTGCCACAATTTTTTTTTATGTTGTAGCTGTGATGGTAAAACAAATTTGCCACAAAAAATATACTTGTGGCAAGTGATTTTATTCTCTTGCCACGACAAATAAAATTTGTAGCTTTCTTCATATTGTAGCCATAAGATTTTGTATTGTAGCAAAAGATATAATTTGTTTGCCACACAAGCTCAACTTTGTGGCTAAATTTATAATTTACTCTCGTGGCAATAGTACTTGTGTTTAGCTATGAATTTCATAATTTCGTAGCAATAAAGTGAAGAATTTGCCACGATCAGCTTTAGCTACAAGTATTTATATATTGTAACTAAAAATCCATATTTTAGCATCAAATATATAAATTTTTAGCAAAATGTTTTTTATTAATTTTAATAAATAATATACATTAGTAAGAATATATAATTAAAGGTTCAACAATATCATTCACGATAAATTAAACATATTGATATACTCAAAATGTAACAGTATTCTTTTACAAGAGAAACAATAATTGCATACAGATCCAGAATATATAACTCTTTTACAACACGAATAAAAAAGTTTAAGAAAAAAATCTTGCTAATGTGAGACTGGATAGTGATGGTAACTTTCAGCGGACATTGAAGAAGTGAAAACCCAGAAGTGCTCCAATATTTTTTCTAATATCAGGTTCCAATGGCGAGTTCAGAGTCGTTAGTGAATTGTATTTGTACCAAATGCGTGAAAGAAATTGATGTTCTTGTGGATATCAAGAAGAAGGGCAGTAAATAAGATCTTATAGCACTCTATCGATTATCTCACCCGGTGACACCACCTCCTGATCCAGCAAGACATCAATATTACCCTCCTGATCTTGCAGGACTACCAACCTGTATATACAACAATGACATCCACACCATAAGGTTAGTACATTAACTAGTTGGGACTTATCAATCATGTTTGAACAGAACAACATTTCCTTTGGTAGGGTAAGATCATGCTAGAAACAACAATCCGCTTCTTTAAAACCTTAAGATTATTAATGCAATGTATACCTAAAGACTGCAAACCGTTCAAAACATAAGCCTTATTTGGCTCTTCCTAGTTTGAAGTGCAGCACTATAAGAAAATACTACCAATAGCAAAAGTTACATTTCTTTTTTGTATCTAATAACTAGGCTTTTCAAGTCTGAAGTCTTGTAAATCCTTAAGTGTGTAACTGCCAAAAAATTGTATTCTCATATTTCTCGGCTCAAGGAAAAAACTCAAGCTAAACGAGTTCAACATCACACTGGTTTCATAACAACAAATAGTCCTAGAGTACTCTAAATAAAATTTCAGAAGTCCTACAAATTTTAACAAGAATTTTGTAAACACTCTATCCTTCACTATGTAGTATATCCAATTGAATTTGTTTTAAGAAAGAGTGAATTATTATACATTACCTCATGGTTATTAGACTTGTTTGTTTCTACATTGATGCCCATAACACAAGTGCCTAAAAAGACAAGGAAAATTTCTTGTTAAATCTTTTACAAGAATTTATAACAGATAACAAAAGAGAAAAGTACAAAGCAACAAAAGAATTAAAAAAAAATTGTAGACTTTTTGAACTTCTTAAAGGATCTTCATTCCAATTTTGTAATATTGCCATGAACTATGGCTCCTCCCAATATTACCACTTCAAAGTCTTCAAATTTTCACTCACTATATATAAAAAATAGGGCAGAATATTAAATTGCTGAATAATTCAAAAAATTAAAACCAAAAATTCATGTCAAGTAGGTATGAGAAAATTAGCAAACAGTAAAATATAGAGATACGAGCTTACCTCTTCTGCTCAAGAATAGAAAAGCTATGGGGTTCTCTCTCACTCTGCTTTTGTTCATTCACGCATTTTTTAGTCTAGCCATGGTTGAATAAAGAATTGGAAAAGTGTGACGACCCGACCTGTAGTCTCATGTGTTACCGTCCCGTTTCACCCATTTCGTGCTTCTCCATATTTCATTATCGGCATTTGGTGTGTTAGAGTTAAATTGGATTGGTTTTGGTAGGAAATGAGACACTTAGTCTCTTTAAGGAAGGTTTGATTTGGAAAAGTCAATCGGATGTTGACTTATGAGTTAGAAGGCTCGGATGTGATTTTTGGTGATTCGGTTAGGTTCGGGAAGTGATTTTGGAGGCTCGGTGTAGAATTAGGCTTGAATTGGCGAAGTTAGTATTTTGGCGAATTTCGTTTGATGGGTGAGATTTTGATCCGAGGGTCGGAATGGAATTCCGAGAGTTGCAATAGCTTTGTTGGGTGATTTTGGATGTGTGTGCAAAATTTCAGGTCATTCGGAGGTGTTTTTGGTCGGGTTTTTGATCGAATGCGTGTTTCGGATGTTTTTGAAGAACTTAGGCTTGGATTTGATGGTTTAGTGTTAATCGTGGTGTTTGGATGATTGGAGCAAGTTCGAAAAAGTATTGGATCATGTTTGTGTTTTTGGTTGAGGTCCCGGGGGCCTCGGGGTGAGTTCAGGTGGTTAAACGGAGAGTTTTGGAGTTGTTGCATGTTTAAGTTTGTTGGTATCTGGTGTTTTCGCACCTGCAGTTATGGGACCGTAGGTGCGGTCTCGCAGAAGCGAAAAAGTTGGCCCATGTCACGTTCCGCAGAAGTGGAAGTTAGGACCGCATAGGCGGTCCCGCTGGTGCAAAATTTTGGCCGTAGAAGCGGTCAAGGCCCTTAAGTGAAGGTCCGCAGAAGCAGACGTGGACCGCAGATGCGGAAGTCGCAGAAGCAACATTGTTATCGCAGAAGCGGAATTTCCTGGGCAGTTAAATGAAATAGTCTTCTTCGTGAATTTTTGAAAGAACCACATTTTGGATTTCGTACTTGGAGAGCTCTGTGGCGATTTTGAAGAGGGTTTCGAGGGCTTTAATCAGGTATAGATTCTTGGACTTAGAATACGATTTTATGGTGTAAAAACATGGATTTAGACTGAATAATCAAGGAATCAAAGGTCAAAAATGGTGATTTAGGGTTTGAACTTGAGAGAGTTTAAAATAGGAATTTGAGGGGTCAAATGGACTCCGCTTCTTGTGATTTTGGTATGTATGGACTCGTGGAGAGATGAGGAATCCATTGATGTAAATTTTCTAATTTTTTGAGAAGTGGGCCTGGGGATCGGGTTTTGCTAATTTCGAGATTTTGGTATTTTTAGATTGTTTTCGATTGGGTATTGTTCCCTTAGCATATTGTGATCTATTCGTTCTGATTTTGGTTAGATTCGACGCACGTGGAGGCCGGTTTGAGGGGCAAAGGCGTCGCGAGCTAGAGATTTCACCGGTTCGAGGTGAGTAATGATTGTAAATGATATCCTGAGGGTTTGAAATCCCGGATTGCACATCGTATTGCTATATTGAGGTGACTTGCATGTCGGATAGTGGGCGTGGGGTAGAGCACCGCTGTCGATTGTGACTTGGTCCGTCCTGATTGATTAATTTACCGTGTATTTGACTAGAATTTATTTGTTATCACTGTTGTTTGGGCTGATTGCCGTATTTGGGCTTCGTGCCAACTATTTGAACCCTTCGAGGATTATTTTTACTGTTTCCTCACTGTTTTGACTCATTACTTGAACTCAGTCATATTGTTTCTCCACTATTTTTCAACTCAGCCACTTTTACTCAGATTGAGTCTTAAATGATAATGTAAATGATAATTTGGGCTGAGGATTACTGTTTTACTAGTGCCCGAGGGTCTTGTGATGATATTCTGACTGAGTGGGGCCGAGGGCCAGATGTGAGGATACACGGAGGGATGTGAGGCCTAGGGCCTGGATGTGAGGATTATATATGGATCGGACTGCACGCCGCAGTAGTATATTATATGGATCAGACTGCACGCCGCAGTAGTATATTATATGGATCGGACTGCACGCCGCAGTAGTATATTATATGGATCGGACTGCACGCCGCAATAGTATATTATATGGATCGGACTGCACGCCGCAGTAGTATATTATATGGATCAGACTGCACGCCGCAGTAGTATATTATATGGATCGGACTGCACGCCGCAATATGTATATATTGTATCGGACTGCACGCCGCAGTGATATATAGCGCTTGGGCTGTAGGAGCCCCTCCGGAGTCTACACCCCCACAGTGAGCGCGAGTACCCATATGGATCGGGCTGCACGCCGTAGCAAGCTATGGATCGGGCTGCACGCCGCAGCGATATTTGGATCGGGCTGCATGCCGCAACGGTTACTATGTAATACTGTTCTGAGAGTAATCTGAGAGAGAGAGCCCGAGGGTCTGAGAGTGTTGTTGAGGGTGAGTCCGAGGATCTGGTTCAGTTGAGATATTGCCCGAGGGGCGAACTTTTACGTGCACATTTTGCATACTTCTTTACCTTTTTCCTGTTATACTGTGGTATTTGTTCCCGAGGGGCGGATTTCTGTGCTAATCAGCACTAACTATTTTGAAACCGTTTTCGTAATTATTGAAAAGACCATTTTCAAAAGAGATTTAAACTAAGCCGAAACATTTCTAAAGATTTCACTGATTTCACTGTTTCCTCAGAAAATTGTACCCGGCTTCTGTATAGCATGTTGGTTGCTTTACGTGATTTCTTGCTGCTCAGTTATTATTTACTTTTATTACTCACTAAGCTGGAGTACTCACTTTACTCCCTGCACCTCGCGTGCAGATGCAGGTATTGTTCACTCGGTAGCGGGTTTTGAGCTAGTTGAAGGTATTGCTATTGTAGCTGAGCAGAGTGACCGCCAGCGTTCGTGGCACCGGATTACTTCCTTTGGTTCTGAATTTTATTCTGTATATTGTTGGCCATGTAGTCGTATTTAGACTTCTCTAGATGTTCGTGACTTGTAAAACCTTGGTCGGGCTGTATTGTGTTGTAATTACATTGATTAATAATCATTAATTCATATTCGAACTGTTATATAACAGATTAACTGCTTTAAAGTGGTGTTCTGAAATAGTCTGGCTGGCCTTGTCTTCACGAGAGGCGCCATCACGACCGGAGCGGGGGTTTGGGTCGTGACAAGTTGGTATCAGAGCCTAGGTTACTAGGTCTCACGAGTCATGAGAAGGTTTAGTAGAGTCTCGCGGATCGGTATAGAGACGTCTGTATTTATCCTCGAGAGGCTAGAAAACCTTCAGGAAAACTTCACTTTCTTGGAATTCTTATCGTGTGTGCTTGATTCACTTGAGATATAACTCTTGAAATTCCTTCCACATGTGTGTATGCGCACATGAATGCTCAGTATTATATGTGCCTTGATGGTTTGTAATTCCCCGATCGAGGGGCAAGATGTGATCTTCGTAAGTATGTTGGGCCAGTCTGGAGGACTTTAGGCCGGATCTTTGCCTATGGCTTGAGCACCGAGGTGCTAATTGTGTGAGCAAGTGTTTTGAACTTATATGTTCGGTATTGTCCCTATTAGCCGGAATGGCGGTTGGATATCCATGTGATGAGTATGTTAGTACTGCGAGATGTATCTATATGACTTGGTAGTGATGAAGTAGTATGCTGGATAATAGATGAACTGTTAAGTGTTCGATTCCTATTGTGACTTGATGTGTAGCCCCAGGTTATGGGCGCTTGAAGAATATTTTCGTGTCTCCTAGTTGGGAGTGAAGTGCATTATATGTGGCGATATGAGTTCAAACTGAAGAAGACTAAATTGACTGTGCAACGTATATGATGGTGGAAGGTATGCTGAAGTACTAAACTATATCTCCTGCGGAGTGTTCTTAGGTGGTATGATCCTTATTCGTATGTTAGAAGATCTCATGTGTAATTGGAGGGTACGTGTTGAAATTTGAGAATTTGGGTCGCTTAAGAGAGTGGACTCAACTGATGTGGGGGTAAATGCGAGATTTGTAGAGGATTACAGTACCAGATGATCTATGCTTTCACAAGCTAGTAGGTGATTTGAGTTTAATCTCACTATGATATTGTGGCATCATTAGAGTAGAAGCATTATGGGTTATTGAGTGTGTCCTGATATATGGCTTCTAGCCAAGTTGGGGAGGTTGCTGTGGATTAGCTGATTGCCCGGTCGTATGCTATGTTGGTTCCGCTTCGAGGTATGCTGGCGGATCAGTTCTGGTTGCAGAAATTGAGCCGAGGATGGCACGAGTGAAGCAAAATTTTGACAAAGGTTATATGGTGCTCCGTAGATGTGTGGAAATAATAGGATATCGTGAGCTGTTGTTGATAAAGAATGCTCAGTATAGAGAAGGAAGATGTTTGGTTGTATTGGGATGAGATCATATCATGCGGTGTCAGGGTGCTAATGAGGCACGGGTGGTTATGTTCGTTTGATCAGGTAAATTGTAGCTAGAATAAGGAGTAAATGAATCTCAAGAATGGTTTTAACTTGTTCAAGATTCACTACAATATTTTAGGCCTACAACCACCCCTGAGAAGTGTGGCCTAAAATGCCAAGAAGTGTAGCATTTGGGCAAAGGCAACACTTTACGTCTTTAGGCAACGCTTTTTGGGAGGTGGCCTAAAGTACTGTAACCTTTGACTATTGGCCACGCTTTGTAGGTGTTGCCTTAGAAGCCACGCTTTAAAAGTGTGGCCGATACGGCACAAAGGCCACACTTATATTTTCTGATATAGCCACGCTTTTGTGACATAAGGCTACGCTTATAAAGCGTGAGCATTGTCACGTTATAGGCTACGCTTAAAAAGTGTGGCTTCTAGAGCAACATTTATCATTACCAATGCCAGATTGACATTCCCTATGGCCACACTTTCTAAGCGTGGCGATTTAGTCTACACTACCAAATTATTTTACAAAATACTTATATTAGCCACAATTTTATGGTTAAAAAACTATATTTGATTGCATCAAGTTCTCTCTCTCTCTCTCACACACACACACACACACACACACACATATATATATATATATGTGAGAAGCATTAATTTAAATGATAAGTAATAGAATAAAAATAATTCAAATGCATATACTTGAAATAAATTTCAACAAAAGAACACACTTTGTGTACTATCTATAGTAATAAAGCAATGTTGATTCAAGAAGTTCACTAGCAAAGACCTCTACAAAACCAAATGTACTCATATTTAGCGTCAACAAAAATAAACATCTTGTTCAAAAGGTCTTCACCATTCATTTTAATGATTCAAATTGATTTGTGGCCATCATTTCCAATTGTGTCACCTGTATTTTCCTACACATTCAAAATAAAAAAAAATTAGGCACATGAACCCTCTCGAGCTTCAAGTCATCTAACATAGCACTACTTGCTAGGCACATAAAACATTCAGTACATGGTCAACATCTCAGACTTCAGGGAAAACCAATGAAGCAAAAATACTCTTAACTTGCTAACATGAAATACAACAAAGCAAAAAATAGTCATCTATTCACTCACCAACATGGAATAAGTTTTAAAACTTAGTAGAAAAATGCCAATAACAACACTCATAACGAATTCCACAACTCAGTTAAGCGTCATACTTATTTATTTACAAAAAAATTGTTATACATGAACTTAAAATATTTATAGATAACACTGTTCCAAAATGATCTCCTCAAAGCAACAAAATACCTATTGAGATACCAATAATCAACTTGCAAATATTTTTTCTATAGTCTACTTTCAAACATTATGACCCCTAGAATCTTAGTCATGGCAATAGATTCAGTTTCCTATCACACACGTATAGAAAGCATGGTTTTGTAAGTTACTTAAGATTGAGGTAGTTTTTGAAATTGTAAAATATAAATACCTTTTCAATAATCGGGGCATGAGTTGAGCGTGCCTCTCATAGCTCGTGCACTACCTGCATCAATCGGTGAAGGAATATTAGATCCAACACACCCTTGTATATCATGAAAATCTAGTCCAGAGTTGTTTTTCACCATTTGACTAAAGAAACATCGCATTTCTTCCCTCATCATTTCCTTCATTTCTTCCTTCAGAGAAGTTATTTCGTTGGCATGCTTTTGTTTAAGCTTGGTAATTTCTTCATCTTTTTTTAGAGAGCTTGTCGTCACCGATCTATCATAGAATCTAACCCGACCAGGCTGCTCCTTTCCAAATACAATCGTAAATTCATCATCTACTGTTTCTCCAGAACTTTGGCGATTCTGAAGTTCAGACTGTCAAAAAAATATTATTACACATCACTTACAAGTCAACATAGATCGAACACTAAAATAAGTTTTAGCAAGTCAAGTCAGATTAAATAAAGTTCTCCGCGCAATTTGATCTGCTGAAAAATCAATTAAACAGCACTGTGTTCCGACAAAGTACAAAAAGAAATGAAAATCAGATTACAAAGTGTCGACTAAATATTACCAATGCCACACGCACTCTTGCAAAATTAATAGGTCCCATTCGATGCCTCCACTTTTGCTTTTTCCTGTTTTCAGAATTTAATTGGCACATAACCTAACAACAAAATAAGCATATTAATTAATAAATCAAAAAGGAAACAATATACCTGTTGCTAACAATATAATTTGAATGTGGCCTTTATTATGAGAATGAAATAGCATAAAGGAAAAATCAGAGATAACAATTTGTAGTTGGTGGTTGTAATAGGATTGAACTGGAACAGGAAATACTTTAGGCAGAGTAGAAATGCACGGTTTAATCTTACTTGGACATCTTCGTCATCCCAATACTCAATCAATTGACGGAATTGAACTTCGGGTATCTCATTGGGACGATTTTGTAGCATTTCGTCAATAGTAGCATTTTTATCAAAATATTTGTTCTTAATATTTCTCTTGTGTCGCTTCCAAGCATCACGAAGACCAGTCATTACCCACTTCTCTTCTTCAGCTGGAATTAAGAACTTGGACTGCAAAACAACACACAAACATAATATCTTTTGACACAGCATTAGTAGGAAAAATACAAAAAATATATAATTGAAACATTAATTATACTTACATTGACATATTCCCACATTCGTTGCTTAATATCCTTTGACGCGGCATGCCAACTAGTATGCACCACGGGGATAAATCTTGGATTCCTTGCAATCGTTCCTAAAAAGTTGGTATAAGAGCTTTTTTAATTAATTAACATTGGCAGCCCAGCTATAAAGCGAAGCGCTCGCTTCTGTCACTTTGCTTGCTTCCTCGCTTCTCGCTTTTCAGGGAAAGCGATAGCTTTTGTGTACCTGATACGCTTCAAATCAGAGAATAGCCAGATGCCTCGCTTCGCATCGCTTCTCGCTTTAAGCGAGGAAGCGGTCGCTTTTAACAATACTGTTTCCAACAGTTATAGAATATGGAGGATGGAATTGTACATTCTGTCATCGTCATGCATAACCTGGGATTAACAAGAAACCTATACTGAACTAAAGCATGGTTCACGATGCTGCAGAATAGTTATGTTTGTTTCCTTGTCCTACTTTAAGAATTACAAGCTAGTGTTCACAATAGACTACAATGATTATTTCAACAATAAATATGGGAATTGGACAGAATATGCACCTGAGGCATGGGAATGTACTCCTAATATTACTACTTAACTTGTTGAAGCCTCATATGAGCTATCACAGCTCACTATATTTTTGTTCTTTTTTCATAAGATATTCCTTCAGCAATGAAGGTAAATTTCGGCGCATGATAGTCATCTATAGCAATAGCTAACGCTGGCGGGTGGAGGGGTCGTTGTGGGGGGCTTTGCACAAACGTCATTCTATACCCCTCTGCCAGACACCAGTAAGGCTCATATTAGGCTTAAAAGAGACTCATTGTTTCAATGTGTTGCTGTGGTGGAATCAAAATATTGGACAAACTAACTTATTCAAATGAGCAGCAGATTAAAGCTACAAAGTTTATGGAAGCTGCCGAGAAATGGGGAAGAATAAACAATTCCAGAGCATATATAAATGAACAAAGTTACAAAGATACCTGTTCAATATCTCTTGATTCCTTAAAATTTGTTAGTCCAATATCTTTTTTAGTTGCATGTGCACCACCTGATAATAAAAAACAAATACGTGTATACTTTAAAACTTGCTCCAATACTCCAGGTAATAGTACACTACAAATTCTGAAGCATAATTTTTACTTACTCACGTTCACTTCTCTATTCAAAACTAGAGGACAAGTTCTCGATCCATATATAATACAATATGGTTCCTTAGAAGGGACACATTGAATAACCAATCAAGTAATTTCTAGTGATACCAAAAGGGATACATTAAAAATACATGAGCAATAAAATATACGTGCACATCAAAGAAATCAATAAGCAAGAAAATATTCAATATTGAACTTGAGGATATAGACAACATCAATTTAAAACTAAAGCAACAGTCTTTAATAAGTTTCTAGCTATTAATAAAAAAAATGGCTAAGCTATTTTCTATTTGAATTAGAAAAAAAACTCATGATGTGTCTTCAAAATCAAACTCTTCATCCGATTCAATTTCAAATTGTTGTGCTAGAAATCCTTCTGGAGATACATCAAGAATGGTTGCTGGTACATCACTCCTTACTAAGGCAACTTCACCATTATCCTCCGGTATCGATGGGCCAGCCAAATATTCAGATGGCTCATTTTCATAACATTGTGGGGCATTAGCTTCAAGTTCATCACTTATGCTAAACAAGTCTCTCGGGACAGTCTTCATGATATAATATCTATCTTGATCATATGGATCTTGCACATAGAAGCATTGGTGTACCTGAGATGCTAGGACAAAAGGCTTGTTATGATAACATTTCTTGTTGAAGTAGACATAAGTAAGGCCATAAATATCTTCTTCAACCTCATACCAGTCACACTTAAATAAGATAACCCTAAAATGTCCATAATAGTCTAACTCAACTATATCAACTATTTTAACATAATAAGTCAAATTTGCATCAACTGGATTTTTATCTTTTGAGCTTGCAAAACTTGTAGTTTGAGCGACTAATGTAACACCACTATTTTGTGTTTTATGTCTTGCATCACGCTGCCTCGCATGAAATCTATATCCATTAATGAGATACCCAGAATATCTTTTAGCAATTGAATTTGGTCCGAAGGATAATTGCTTTATAAGATCGGGCACATCCTCTTTCAAAGAATGAGTTTCAAACCATTGAGAGAAGTTTTGACTATACTTCTTGGCCTTGCTCCATTTAGATCCTCGTCTCTGATTACTAACCTCAACCTCGTATTCTCTACACAACAAGTACTTTTATTTGTTAGTAAAATGATAAATAAATTAATTTAATAACAATCCACATAAATAAAGGCTATAAGTGATTAAATTATCTTATATATTCTTGAACTTCATCACAATTGTTCAATAAGTATATATGTGCCTCATTTAGTGACATGTCATCTAAAACAATTGGATCACTCTTTTTTGCTCCTAAAGGACAATATGTATTAGGGAACAAACTAGAATATTGTGCATTAATTGAATCATATTCATCATTGTTTCGGGGTCGTCGATTAAATCGCGTCTTTATACCTCCATGTAAGTACCTAGAGAATAAAGTCAAACACTCTTCAACCAATTATGCCTCAGCAATAGATCCTTTGGGATAATTTCTGTTGCGAATATATGATTTTAATGTACACATATACCTTTCAGGAGAATACATCCATCGATTTTGAGCTGGACCTCCCAACCTTACCTCATTTGCCAAATGAATTATTATATCAAAAAAAGTTAGAGGAAAAATTCTTTCCAATTGATTGTTTGTTTCTCTAATCTCTACTTCCAAGCAATCTAGCTATTCCATTGTGATAACTTTTTGACATAAATGGTAAAATAAAGAACTTAGACGAATCAAAGGGATAGCAACATGATCAGGAAGTATGCTTTTAACTGGTATTGGCAACAAGTAATGTAACATGAAGTGTGCATCATGAGTTTTATAACCGGATAATTTTCTTTCATCTAGCTGCACACACATGGATATATTGGAAGCACTACCATCAGGTAGCTTTGCTGTCTTTAAAACACCACAGAAAACTGATTTCTCACCATTGGTCATTGAGAATCATGCTTTTGCAAACTTTGTTCTCTTGCCATCCTTTGTATCCTTTGGTTGAAGGTTCTTCCTAATGCCCATCTCATTCAGATCATAACGAGCATTTGCATGATCCTTTGTCTTGCCAGGAATGTCCAAAATAGTTATACATTATCCACTATATTTTTCTCTATATGCATTACGTCAAGGTTATGACGTAATGAGTTGTGCTGCCCATAAGGTAATTCAAAAAAATTGACCTTTTTTTCCAAGGGCCATCATTTGTTCTCTTTCGCTTCTTCCCAAACACATTGTTAAAATTTTGTAAGCTATTGAGCACATCAGTTCCCTTTAACAAAGGCGGAGGAAGCCTAAATTCTATTTTTCCATTGAAAGATCTTTTATTAGATCTCCAAGGATGATCCATCGGCAGAAAAACACGATGATCCATATAACACATTTTTCGACTATGTTTAAGATAACGAGAAGTAGTGCCATAATTTCAACAAGGGCAAGCCAACTTTCCCTTTGTACTCCAGCCGGATAACATAGCATATGCAAGAAAGTCACTGATTGTCCATAAAAGAGCTGCTCACATTTGAAAGGTTTGATCTCTTGAAGCATCATATGTTTCTACACCGGACTCCCACAAAACATTTAACTCTTCTATTAATGGTTGTAAATAAACGTCAATGTCATTTCCAAGTGATCGTGGCCTATGTATAAGCAAAGAAAGCATACAGTACTCTGGCTTCATGCACATCCAAGGAGGTAAATTATACACCATTAAAATAACTGGCCATGTGCTATGAGATATGCTCATGGTCCGAAATGGATTGAACCCATCACTTGCTAAACCAAGTCTCAAATTGCGAGAATCCCTTGTAAATTCTGAATGCAAGCTATCAAAGTCTTTCCATGCTTGCCCATCAATAGGATGCCTTAACTTTCCATCTTTAGAACGCTCCTCGTCATGCCACCTCAATGTATCTGCTGTCTTTGATCACATAAATAGCTTTTTAAGTCTAGGAATTAATGGAAAGTGTCTCAAAATTTTTGCTGGAACACGATAACTTTTTTTGGAAGCCTCAAGATTGTTATCTACTTCATCGCTATCTGCTTCAGGATATTTAATATTTTGAGATGATCCATAAACATGACAATATTCATTATCCTTATGGTCATTCCTAAATAGCATGCAATCATTGGGACATGCATCAATTTTTTCATAATCAAGACCGAGATCCTTTACCATAGATTTGGCTTTATTGTAGGATATAGGAATGTTCACGTCAGGCATCGCCTCTTTTAATAGCTCTAAAAGAGAAGTGAAAGACGTATTTCTCCATCCATATAGACACTTAAACAAATACAGACGGATTGTAAAAGATAATCTAGAGAATCCTTTACAACCAGGATATAGTTCTTGGCTTGCCTCGTCAACTAAGTTATAGAATTTATTGGCATCTTTATTTGGGCCTTCATACACTCCTCCAGCATGTGCAACATTTCTAAATTGATCATTTAACAACCCATCAATATCATCGTACGAGTAAACATTATCATCCATGTCACAATTAGCATTCATCGGAATTTCCCATTCCCCATGATTAATCCATCTTGTATAACCTTGAACAAACCCATAATATATTAGATGGTCATACACTACATTCCTTCGAGTCCAACAAATATTACAACACTTTGCACATGGGCACTGAATTTCTTCGCCTTGAGGATCTCCATAAGAGTAAGCAAAATCTAAGAAAGATTGAACACCCTCGATATACTCTTTGCTATACCTTGGTAAATCCATCCATTCCTTGGATGGAACATTTGAATTCCTAAAAATAAAATTTATTAGATCTACAAATATATAATCATTAAGCATTAATTATATGGTAAAACTAAATCCTAAATGTCAAGAATAAATCTGTAAAATCATGTGTTGTAAAATGATAGGACTTTCTTACCTAGACATGAAACTCAAGCTAAGACAAATACAACTTTAAGTCCACCACAAATCTTTCCGAGCGTGACTTGTCTTCTTGGATTAAAAAAAAGGTAAAATTAGGATCCACAAAACAAAGACAGAAAGTAATAAAATTCTAAACCACGTTTCTCATGAAGATAATATAATAGTTCTGCGCACCAAAAAGTTTTATGTGCACTTTGGCAAGTATAGTGACATCTAAAAGGTGTTTTGTTCATACAAATACTATATAATTAAAAGAAGTTAAGATATAAAAATCTAACTAGCTTTTTCTGATTTCTTCAACTCAAAAGAATAAACTCCAGAACTAGTCATATTTTAAAATTACTAAAAGAAACTTTGATAGAACAATTTACCACATTACATTCGGACCAAGCATTCACTTGTCAAGTTTTATATGAGCCTCACACGAGTAAATTGGTGGGTGACTCAGAAAGTAAAACTTCTCTTACTCTTCCACTAAAATATCGGGAAGTTCCAGCTCTCTGTTCAGGACGACATAAAGCATCCAACCAATTTCAGTTCTCTTTGATATATTATAAAGATTAGGACCAGCCTATCAGGAATACTTATAGGATAAATTGAAAATAGAATTTAATTGAACAAAACTATAACCAACAAATATTGAATAAATATAAGTTTACATGTATTTATACTAGTGGCAACAAAATCACCCAACGTGTAAGTTTTACATTATTCTCGTTTAACAGTTTAGTGATGGAACCTCTTAAAAAATAGTTCAGTGATGCATCTTTAGATAGGCATATGTAATCGTGATTGCATAACATACATTACACACAGGAGGAGGCAATCTAGTTTATTTGAGTGAACTGTTGACTTGACCCTTTCATCAATAAGATGAGATCCTAGGATTTATCTTCTAAACCACACTGATAAACTTGAAAATAGGCAAGTTTGAGTAGCTGAGCAACTAATCCAGAAGCGTAAAACTATATTTTGTCAAAATACCAACAGACCAAATTAACCCTTAGAAAGAACACTAAACACAAAAAATACCATTTCAGATCAACAAAATTACCATGAAACATGCTCTGGCTTTAGACGAAACACAACATCCTACTTCGTTTGAAGGCAACATCCTAAAAATGCAGCAAACCAAGTATAACTCATGATTCCATTTTATTGCGAGGCAGGGAACTCTGGACTACTGCTCAGGAAGGCAGGGGTAAAGGAAAATTGGCTCACCTTTACCAAAAATTGGCAGCTCTTCTAAGCTGAACTCAGGCAGCAAATTAAATGCAAAAGCACCAGATTTTATTCCTAAAACTAGGCAGCAACAGATTACACCAGCTGCTATTTCGATGGCAACGGCAGTTAATGATCGAGCAGCAGCAAATATTAAATCTGGCAGCAGCAAATTGAGGAAACTAATCCAATCTTGGATGAACTGCAGCAGCAACGTATGCCAAATGACTTAATTGTTGGTCCTACTACTGATCGAACAGCAACACCAGCTAATTCTAGGCAGCAACAAGTTATGACAACAACTCCAAATATTTAAGTAGAATATAGAAAGCTATTGGATGCGATGGTAAGCTCAAAACCTGTTAGCTCTTTAAATCTTACTGCTTTTAGCATAGGTTCAAAGAATTTTTTTGTATGAACATACTTCAATTTCTAAATCAAAGACGAGGTAGTTCTTCCTAAGGCCATGTTCCTAATAGGTAAAGGTTCAAGTAATAATTTGATTTTCTAGAAAGAGCATAGCAACATACATGTTATATTATTGACAGGGGCATCAAGAGTTTACTTGAACACAGTATTCACACAAACATTTGGATCCATTATTTTAGTCGAAAAATACTAGCGGCAGGCCTCTTTACTAATATTGAATAATGAATGCACTTTAAGCTATCATATTCCAAAATATAAAGAAGATTTATGGTCATTGAAGACATGATTTCTAAGACTGAGAGGAAAATACTTAAGTTAATAATCTATTTAGAATCAAACAATATGCATTCAGCCATTAGCGTAAACCTTTTAGACTATTTTATAGTTCAAACTCGTCTTCTGATTCAATTTCAAGTTGTGCAAGAAATCCTTCTGGATAATCCAGAATATACCCGTCATATGATAATCCCGAATAACTTGATAAAACCAAATTAACAAGTAAATATGAATGAAAAAAATTAAACAAAATACAATATCATAACTCCAAATAAAGAATAAGCTGCATAATTATACCAAAAGGTGCAAAATTTTACAAATATAATGTTGCAATTACAAATAGTAAAAAATAAACTACCCAAATAAACAATAATCGTCTAAAGTTAAAATCATATATGGGGAAAATAAAGAGTACCCATCAGAGACTTTTTCATGAGATGGGTTTTACTAAATTAATCATATAGAGGCTTGATTCAGTTTTTTCTTTTTTAGGATTATCAAATTAAAGAAAACACAGATAGCACTTTCTGAGATGGATATGGTATGATGCCTATAATATAAATATTTACAAAAATTAAGAACTTACAATTGTAAAAGCAACTGAAAGGTTGAAGCTTGCAGCAGTAAGATTAATAGGTGAAAGAATGGAGATAGTAGAAGCAGTCGATCGATATAGTGGCCAAAGAGATGTGGAAATTGTTTCCACTTTTTCCTATTGGGTTTCCTAGAACTGAATGTACGGTATTTTTTCCTATAGGTTTCCTACCGACATTGGCCTTATGAGAATTGGGGGGAAATATTTTATTAAGAGAAATTTTGGTGGGAAATTTTTGGGAAAATATTTTATAAGGAATTTTTAGGATATGCTTCTAAAGTGTTGCATTTAATATGAAAATATAACAACTCTTTAAAAACGTAGCAATACACCTAAAAGGCGTGGCCAAAAATTTTATAATTAGGCAACACTTAAAAAATGTTGTCTTTATATTTAAAAAGGGACGCTTTACAAGTGTTACCTTAAAATCTGTGGCTAAAGACTATACTCAAAGGCCACGCCTAAAAAGTATTCCTACAGATACTTTTGGCAATATTTTTTAAGCGTTGCCTAAATTAGTGTGGCTGTAGGCATAAAATATTGTAGTGATTCTACATGTAGCAATCAAGTGCCTTAAGGTTGTGTATGTGGGTAGAGACTGTGCTTTCATTGGAAAAGGTCAAGACTTGTGGTATTCTTATGTTGATTATGGGATCCTATGTATCGGTATCTGAAAAGTAATGGTAACGAATTCAGATTCACAGGAAGTTCTTCAAAGTAAAGTATTCTGGAATGTGATATTTCTGGGAATATTTTAGAGGGTATTCAGTGGCCTATGGGTCTTAAACAATATGGTCTTATGTTCGAGTCTCATGTAGTAAACCTGGGTTGAGGCATTGTGGTGCTACAGCAAGAGGGAATATCAAGTTGATGATGAATCAGAAGGGAAATTAAATAGATGGAATAGCTGGATAGTAGACCGAATTGGTATGGTAAGGATATGATTAATTCTTTAATTGTGTTTGAGGTAATGAGCCCTTACACGTATTATGCAGCAAAGCTATTGAGTTCTGACAGCTTGCTTAGCTTGGTTTGGATAGAAGGATTCAGTCCTGGCAGTTTAGCTTGTGCACATGGAATTAGGGAAGAGAGTCCTTGTTGGGTTTTACCGTGGTTTGGAGATGAATATATTTTTTACGGGTATGCGAAGCATGAAATGTGTAATGATTCTTCTTCTAGATGGGATTAACGGAAGGTCTTGGCTAGATGAGTTCAGTTCTGAAAAGAAGTTCATAAAATTCTTAGGCAACGGGTAGCCTCAGGTAATCAAGGAAATGGTACTACTAATTGGAAGTGATTTGACGAGAGTATATGTCTCGGAAGAAGGGTAATGTGATTAGACTGATAATACTTCGGTAGTATTACGACACTTTCTTGGTAGATCGACTGCTGATATCTGAGTTTGTTTGATGGCACAGGGGAATTTTAAAATATCTTTCGTAGAATGATTGGGTACTCGAGGTGTAATATGTATTCATACTGCGGAATTTGGGATCAGGTACAGTGATTCGTGTGCTATATGGAGTTGGAGACTGGGAGTTCTCAGGTACAGACTGTGTAGCGGTTGTAGATCATGTGTATTGGTACCGTTAGCGGCTATTGGGATTTGGAGGCCCGAGTGGATCTTTCTTTGCTTGGTATATTAGATTTTGGATATGATATTGGGGTGTAGACTGGTTGTTTCAGTGTCTGATTATTCTAGACTATTGTGCTATGGGCTATGTCGGAAAATGCCATAGGTTACGTGGCGAGGTGCATCAGATTATGTTCTAGTAGAGGGGTTTGTATTCCAAAGACCAGCGGACGGCTGGGAAGGATTGCTTTTGTTAATTGGGCCATCGTGGCGGATGTTAGTGTAGAGGTTTTCTATCATTGATTCAGTTCTGGTAGTGAGAGACTTTTTCGGATGCGTTTCTTGTGGTCGGGCATGTCTCCGGCCGAGATTGTGGATTTCAGTATTTATTTGGTGCTAGGCACCGTATCGTACGGCTCCGGTAAGAGTTATAGTGGTGGAAGGAGATCCTTCAGGCTTTCTTGGTAATGAGTTCGTTGGTAAGACGATGTGGATACATGTTTATCTTGAGTTAGCTTGGTTGGCCCCGATGTGTACTGTTGAGGGATAGGTTGATTCGATCGTTATTGAACTTGTTAAGTGATCGGGGAGATCTTTGAGTTGCTTTTCTGTGCTGCGAGACGTTATGCTTGTTGGTTATGGGCATATGTGGTGCGGTTATATCGAGGATTCATAGAGAAATTCGAGCGAGAAGAGTAATGGGGTGTTGATCTGTAAATGGAGTAGTGGTTATGACCTATCAGGTTGCGTGTCGTATGTTATCTATTTCACCGTAAGTGTAATGAATTTCTTTTGTTTTAGACATCAAATTGTGCGTGGCTGTTGATTTTGAGCATAGCGACTTGGGATATTTCATGTGTAACAGTGTTTATGTAGGATCGCGCATTGTGGCGAGGCCACGTGGGGGTATGACCCCTCTGGGTGGATTCGGGTATTCTATTTCCATGGTGTGAGACGGGGTCTCAGCCTTGTGTTGTAATGGTACTGATGATCTTGAGGTACAACCCTTTCGTTTGAGTCATTTGTCATGATTTGAGTATGTTCAGACCGTTCCTCATTGGTGCGTGTATTATACAAGTTGTGGCTTAGGCATGTGTTGAGGTGTCATATCACCAAAGTGGTGTGTTGGATTCAAGGTGATCATTAGAGCCATTAATGAATACGAACATATTTGATTTCAGCTTGTTGGAAGGATAATATCGAGGTTCGGGTCGAAAATCTACTGTGGTATTAGTCAAAAGGGAAATGGCTTCATGAATGGTTGATCTGAGAAATGGTTAGGTTTGCTGCGTGTTTCATTTATCGTTGGCAGTATATGAAACTGTTGGAATGAGACTTTAGCTAAATAAGAGATTTTCTATCGGTATTTGGTTGTTATGGGTAACTACTGTGAATAGAAGTTATCGTTTCGAGTGCTTGGATTATGTGGTATATCATATGATTTCACTTGAGGTTGCAGGTATGGGTTATTACAGCTGGTTCAAGCTTATTCTGAGTATAGCGGTGATGTTCTGATCTTGTGTATGATTTCGGATAGTGCAATGTGGTTCTACGGTTTATGGTCTAGATAGATTGTGAGATTTCAGCTATGCTGTGTTACCGGACCTATGCGAGATAGGGTGGCGTGGGATCACCCCAGGTATATGCTTGGTAAGGTCATTCAGCTATTGGTTGGCTTTTAGGAAAACTCTGGGTACACTCGAGGACGAGCATTTATTTAAGTTGGGGAGGATGTGACAACCCGACCCGTCGTCTCATGTGTTACCACCCCATTTCCCCCATTTAGTACTTCTCCATGTTTCATTATCGGCATTTGGTGTGTTAGAGTTGAATTGGATTGGTTTTGGTAGGAAATGAGACACTTAGTTTCTTTAAGGAAGGTTTCGTTTGGAAAAGTCAACCGGACATTGACTTATGAGTTAGAAGGCTCGGATGTGATTTCCGGTGATTCGGTTAGGTTCGGTTAGTGATTTGTGACTTAGGAGCGTGATCAGAAGTTATTTGTGACTTAGGAGCGTGATCGGAAGTGATTTTCGAGGCTCGGTGTAGAATTAGGCTTGAATTGGCGAAGTTAGTATTTTGGCGAATTCTGGTTGATGGGTGAGATTTTGATCCGAGGGTCGGAATGGAATTCCAAGAGTTGCAGTAGCTTCGTTGGGTGTGTGCAAAAGTTCAGGTCATTCGGAGGTGTTTTGGTCGGGTTTCTGATCGAATGCGTGTTTCGAAAGTTTTTGAAGAACTTAGGCTTGGATTTGATGTGATTTGATGGTTTAGTGTTAATCGTGGTGTTTGGATGATTGGAGCAATTTCAAATAAGGTATTGGATCATGTTTGTGTTTTTGGTTGAGGTCCCGGGGGCCTCGGGGTGAGTTCGGGTGGTTAAACGGAGAGTTTTGGAGTTGTTGCATGTTTAAATTTGCTGGTATCTGGTGTTTTTGCACCTGCGGTTATGGGACCGCAGGTGGGGTCTCGCAGAAGCGAGCGGGAAGGCGCAGAAGCGGAAAAGTTGGTCCATGTCAGGTTCTGCAGAAGCGGAAGTTAGGACTGCATAGGCAGTCCCGCTGGTGCGAAATTTGGGCCGCAGAAGCAGTCAAGGCCCTTATGTGAAGGTCCGCAAAAGCGGATGTGGACCGCAGATGCGGAAGTCGCAGAAGTGGCATTGTTACCGCAGTAGCGGAATTGCCTGGGCAGTTAAATGAAATTTTCTTCTTCGCGAATTTTCGAAAGAACAACATTTTCGACTTCAAACTTGGAGAGCTTTGTGGCGTTTTTGAAGAGGGTTTCGAGGGCTTTAATCAGGTATGGATTCTTGGACTTAGAATATGATTTTATGGTGTAAAAACATGGATTTAGACTGAATAATGAAGGAATCAAAGGTCAAAAATGGTGATTTAGGGCTTGAACTTAAGAGAGTTTAAAATAGGGATTTGAGGGTCAAATGGACTCCGCTTCTTGTGATTTTGGTATGTATGGACTCGTGGCGAGATGAGGAATCCATTGATGCAAATTTTCTAATTTTTCGAGAAGTGGGCCTGGGGCTTGGGTTTTGCTAATTTCGAGATTTTTGATATTTTTCGATTGGGTATTATTCCCTTAGAATATTGTGATGTATTCGCTATGACTTTGTTTAGATTCGACGCGCGTGGAGGCCGGTTTGAGGGGCAAAGGCATCGCGAGCTAGAAATTTTACCGGTTCGAGGTGAGTAATGATTATAAATGATATTCTGAGGGTTTGAAACCCTGGATTGCACATTGTAGTGCTATATTGAGGTGACTTGCATGCCGGATAGTGAGCGTGGGGTAGAGCACCGCTGAGGATTGTGACTTTGTCCGTCCCGATTGATTAATTTACCGTGTATTTGACTGGAATTTATTTGTTATCACTGTTGTTTGTGCTGATTGCCCTATTTGGGCTTCGTGCCAACTATTTGAACCCTTCAGGGATTATTTTTACTGGTTCCTCACTGTTTTGACTTATTACTTGAACTCAGTCATATTGTTTCTCCACTATTTTTCAACTCAGCCACTTTTACTCAGATTGAGTCTTAAATGATAATGTAAATAATAATTTGGGCTGAGGACTACTATTTTACTAGTGCCCGAGGGGCTTGTGATGATATTCTGACTGAGTGGGGCCGAGGGCCAAATGTGAGGATACACAGAGGGATGTGAGGCCTAGAGCCTGGATGTGAGGATTATATATGGATCGGACTGCATGCCGGAATAGTATATTATATGGATCGGACTGCACGTCGCAGTAGTATATTATATGGATCGGACTCACTACAACAAAAAAGGTGTTTAGCGGCAATACAAAACGGTTTTAGCGGCAATAACAATAGCCGCTATATATTTTACCGGCGATTAGTGTTTAGCCGCTGATGTTGGGGTCGCTAAAGCCTTTAACGACTATTGTCACAAAAGCTGGTAAAAGGTATTGTTTATTGCCGCTAAAGATTATTATCTTTAACGGTAATTATTTGCGGCAATTATAATGGCTGCTAAATCTAATCCATAACGGTTAATTATACTGCTTTAGCAACTATTTTATATAGCTACTAAATTCAAAATAATTGCCGCTAAAAATTCACATCATTAACGATAATTATTATGGCTACTAAATCCAATCCATAATGGCTAATTATTCTCCTTTAGCATCCATTTTTATAGCAGTTAAATTCAAAATAATTGCCACTAAATTTTCGCATCTTTAATGGCAATTATTTTGTGGCAATTAAAATGGTCATAGTATCCCTTCTGAAAACATATTAGTTTGCCATTTTAGTGGCTAATTTGTTTAACTAAATTGCCGCTAAAAGTCAATATTTTTAACGATAATTGTTTTATAGCAATTATAACAATTGCAATATCCCTTGTAAAATATCTTAATTTGCCCATTTATCGTCCATTTATATAGATGGTATATCCAACTAAATTAGCGCTAAAAGTCACAAGCGCTAATAGCAATATTGTAGCCACCATTAATAATAGTTACTACATTTATCCAAAATATGACCCAAATAAGAAAATATATTAATATTAATTTTAAAAAAACAAAATATATCTCATTAAATCTTAACAAATTAAAGGAAGTACCAATCAAAAATATTGATGTCACAATAAACTTATATTGTTTGAACTAAATAGCTAATGTCATTATATAACTAATCCAGACGAATGATGGTCGATTTTTGCAACTTCTTATCATTATGAAATCTTGCACCCGCTGAATTACCGAGCATCAAATTGTATGACCTGAAATTATAAAATAATTATATAAAAAGATAAAATACAATGCGGAAAAAACATCTTCAAAATTTCATCACTGTCACGATTCATAAACAGTAAAAATATTGTTATTAGCAGAACAACAGCCATCAAGCAGAATAACCACAAAATGCAGAACCTTTCAGCTGAAAACAGTCACCAAAAACTGCAGAAATTGCTGAAACAGTGCAGATATAAGTAACAGGAATAATGTAGATTTTATTTGCTCTAATGCTAGTCCAAAGCTTAAGGTTTCAGCAGCTCACAGATGTAGAAACATTACCGAATTCACAGTCCAAATTGTGCAGGTTTTGCTGCTCAAACACTCCTCAAAATTGAGGTAATTAGGCTGTCAATTGATGCTGTAAAACGCGCAGCTGATATCCCTCCCAAGAAGCCTAGTGTTATTGATGCTGATGTAAAATGCGCAACTAGTGGTATTACACTTATAAGTCCTCTATGAACCATTGAAAAATGGTAATACAGTAGACCTAGGGACGTTAGAGAGTGATGAGGAACCGGTTTGAAATTGTGTCTGGTAGATCTACAACAGAGTTTATATTTTTCTACTTAAAAGATTAATAGAAACTTACAAGGAGAACAAAAATAATCTCCAGGTGAACATTTAACTAATTAATGAAAGCAGAAGATAAAATTGACAAATATTATGCATATCAAATAGTAATGCATTTTCATGTATCAGATGCAAAACCTTTTCATAATTGCGTGCATCAAACATCCTTATATATCCTCCAAAAGCAATAGCAAATACAAGTCCTTGCTCATCAATGGCAGTAGCTGGTCTTCCTTGCACTCGAAGAAGGCCCTAAGAACAGTAAACTTAGCAATTAATCAGATAAATGAAAAGAACATTTGGTAAGGACAAATAATGTCAATCAAGTAAGGTCTTTACCTGGCATTTATCAGCTCTTTGATCCCAAAGTAGAATAGATCGATCAAGCGAGCCAGAGACAAAATACTCCTTCCTAGAGCATAAGCTAAGAGACACAACCCTGCAAATGACAAATACAGACCTCACTTTAGGATTGATATTCATTGGAAGTCATATAAAAGTTGATACTGCTGAGAACTGTGCCTGTCACGATGACCCTTGAAATACCGCAAGTACTTGTTGTCATGCAATGAAAGAAGCCGTAGAGATTCTGAAACAGTCCATCAAATAAATTAGTAATTCACTTGTTCTGCTTTGCAAGGATTATGCACATGAATTTGTTATATTAATGTATGCCCATACCATCCCAACCATTCTTGGAGGACTATATAACAGTTGTAGGATGGGAAGTGAATAGAATATCAACAGAAATATTGTACTGGCTAATTGAAAAGATAAATTCAGTCATGTACCAGGAAAGATCAGTTGGTCATAACTGCGAGAAACACGAGAGGAAGTAGGTTTCAATTAAAAATCACCTTGAAATTGGTCTTTGTTTGCCCTAGTGATGGAACATCTAACTAATTGGTAATAATATACTAGATAATGTTCCATTGTACACATGATATTTGAACGTTATTACGTTAGTTCACCGGACTTGGATGGAATCAACCAAAAGCTGAAACTATCGAACATCATTCCAGAGAGTAGAGAATTAGGATAAGCAACACAAACTATATGCATTGTAAGCAACCATGAATCAAACAGTGCGCCAAAGAAGAATGCAATCAAAGAAAAGATGAAACCAAAAGGTAGAAATAACGAAATGATATTACCTTTCACTCTTATCAAAACCAAATCGTGCGCTAAAGAAGAATGCAACAGAAAGCAACCATGAATCACTATGAACTGCAACAAGTGATAACCAGTCCTTCTCTTGCATCCCATCACAAGCAAAGTTTATGCCTAGTGCTGGTTCGGGTAGTTCAGGAGGCACCTCCTCAACTGGGAGGTTTACTTCCCATGTTTCATTAGGGAGCCCATAGAGACACAAGTTCCCCTTTTCTGCAGGCAAACAAATGGGCGTATGTTGAAGCAGTCATCAAGAATGATACTAAAAGCTGCTTATGGAATAAACTCCATCAGAACCTCAAACAAGCAGACAGAACTCCAGTTATATTGCATATATAAAGAAGGAGCTTCCCTGAACATCAAAATACAACAACAGACCAGTATAATCCCACAAGTAGGGTCTGGGATAGTAGTGTGATAGACCCTCGAGTCAAGCAAGGTACAATCATAGCAGTGTTTAAAAGAAGTGCAGTAGTGAAAAAGCCATGAAGAAGGATAACCAAAGCAAAAGAAACAACATGCAGTAATATAAGTCTAGGATAAGAAAAATATGGGAATAACACTAAAACTATTGGTATGGAAAAGAAATACGTTTGACTACCTGCTAACCCTCTACCCTAATTCTCGATCGTCACACCCTCCTATCAAGTGTCATGTCATTGGTAAGTTGTCGATATGTCATGTCCTGCCTTATCACCTATAATTAGCCACCAAGAGCACAACCTCCACCAAAGGTGTGCCGATTAACAGTATATTTGACATTCAAGAAATCTTTTCTTAGATGTATGATAATTCTATTTAAGCTTAGTTATCGAGTGAAACTTTGCGGAGACAAGAATCATTGAGGAACACACTTGAACTAAGTGCACTCTATTAGTATGGGAATGCCATATACTTCTTAGAGCATTATGATAGAATGCACTTAGTTCATATACTTCAAAACCTCAAACAAGCAGACAAAACAACATTTATATTGCATCTATAAAGAAGGAACTTCCCGGAACATCAAAATACAATAATAGACCAGTATAATCCCACAAGTGGGGTCTGGGATGGTAGTGTGTACGAAACGTTACCCCTACCTTGCAAAGGCAGAGAGGTTGTTTTCGATAGACCCACGACTCAAGGACCTTATCCCTTCTTTGAAAAGCCTATTTGTGGAAATATCCTTAAACCATTACCTTACACTGTTTAGCCCCTTTGTACTTTGACACTTTAACCAGAAACTTCTGGCAATCAGAAGGAGCTTCTTTTTGTATTTTCATGAACCTCTCAGTGACTGAGTCAACATCTGCATACAAAAACTACCTTTATTAGAATGGCAAACTATAAAAGCTATTATCCAAGAGAAAACTAAACTGACAGAAGAGGCTGTTAATGTATTTTGATGAGCCTACTGCTGGTCTGCTATGCATTTATGTAGTTAGCAGCCTAACATATTTTTCTTGATAATGCATATTTAGCTAATCTTACCAGAACTCTGACTCTTCGACGAGTAATATAGAGTGCAATGGCTCTCCCCAGCTTAGAAGTAGCACCTGTTAAAAAGACCTCATTCACATCTCGAGGAATCTCATTTAAGATCACAACAGCTGTCAATGTGTTCCCATGGACTACTCGGACTTTGAGATTTGGATGCTTGTTGACAAACAGTGTTTCACCGCCATTTAAAGCTTCATTCTGCAGTAAGTTTCTTCCATAAGTAACAGAACGAATAATAATGAACCGTTCCTATTCTGAGTATATTGGGCCAGTCTGGAGGACTTTAGGCCGGATCTTTGCCTATGGCTTGAGCACCGAGATGGTGATTGTGTGAGTAATTGTTTTGAACTTATATGTTTGGTATTGTCCTTATTAGCCGGAATGGCGGTTGGATATCCATGTGATGAGTATGTTAGTACTGCGAGATATATCTATATGACTTTGGTAGTGACGAAGAAGTCTGCTGGATAATAGATGAACTGTTAAGTGTTCGATTCCTATTGTGACTTGATGTGTAGCCCCAAGTTATGGGCGCGTGAAGAATATTTTCGTGTCTCCTAGTTGGGAGTGAAGTGCATTACATGTGGCGGTATGAGTTCAGACTCAAGCATACTAAATTGACTGTATAACGTATATTATGGTGGAAGGTATGCTAAAGTACTAAACTGAGGCGAAGCAGGTGGTTTATCTCCTACGGAGTGTTCTTAAGTGGT
This sequence comes from Nicotiana glauca, assembly GCA_026770625.1. Lineage (NCBI taxonomy): Eukaryota > Viridiplantae > Streptophyta > Magnoliopsida > Solanales > Solanaceae > Nicotiana > Nicotiana glauca. The sequence goes on from MU667670.1 coordinate 57,659, forward strand.
ATGATCCTTATACGTATGTTAGAAGATCTCATGTGTAATTGGAGGGTACGTGTTGAAATTTGAGAATTTAGGTCGCTTAAGAGAGTGGACTCAACTGATGTGGGGGTAAATGTGAGATTTGTAGAGGATTACAATACCAGATGATCTGTGCTTTCACAAACTAGTAGATGATTTGAGTTTAATCTCACTATGATGTTGTGGCATCATTAGAGTAGAAGCATTATGGGTTATTGAGTGTGTCCTGATATATGGCTTCGAGCCAAGTTGGGGAGGTTGCTGTGGATTAGCTGATTGCATGGTCGTATGCTATGTTGGTTCCATTTCGAGTTACGCTGGCAGATTAGTTCTGGTTGCAGAAATTGAGCCGAGGATGGCACGAGTGAAGCAAAATTTTGACAAAGGTTATATGGTGCTTGTAGATGTGTGGAAATTATAGGATGTCGTGAGCTGTTGTTGATAAAGAATGCTCAGTGTATAGAGAATGAAAAAGTTTGGTTGTATTGGAATGAGATCAGATCCTACGGTGTCAGGGTGCTAATGAGGCACATGTGATTATGTCCGTTTGATCAGGTAAATTGCAGCTCGAATAAGGAGTAAATGACTCTCAAGAATGGTTTTAACTTGTTCAAGATTCTACATGTAGCAATTAGGTGTCTTAAGGTTGTGTATGTGGGTAGAGACTGTGCTTTCATTGGAAAAGGTCAAGACTTGTGGTATTCTTATGTTGATTATGGGATCCTATGTATCGGTATCTGGAAAGTAATGGTAACAAATTCAGATTCGCAGGAAGTTCTTCAAAGTAAAGTATTCTGGAATGTGATATTTTTGGGAACATTTGAGAGAGTATTCAGTGGCCTATGGGTCTTAGATAGTGTGGTCTTATGTTTGAGTCTTGTGTGGTAAACCTGGGTTGAGGCATTGTGGTGCTACAACAAGAGGAAATATCAAGTTGATGATGAATCAGAAGGGAAATTAAATAGATGGAATAGCTGGATAGTATACCGAATCGGTATGGTAAGGATATGATTAATTCTTTGTATGTGTTTGAGATAATGAGCCCTTACAGGTATTGTGTAGCGGAGCTGTTGAGTTCTGACAACTTGCTTAGCTTGGTTTGGATAGAAGGATTCAGTCTTGGCAGTTTAGCTTGTGCACATGGAATTGGGGGAGAGAGCCATTGTTGGGTTTTACCATGGTTTGGAGATGAATATATTTTTTTACGGGTATGCGAAGCATGGAATGTGTAATGATTCTTCTTCTATATGGGATTAATGGAAGGTCTTGGCTAGATGAGTTACAGTTCAGTTCTGAAAAGAAGTTCATAAAATTCTTAGGCAACGAGTAGCCTCAGGTAATCAAGGAAATGGTACTACTAATTGGAAGTGATTTGACGAGAGTATATGTCTCGAAAGAAGGGTAATATGATTAGACTAATGATACTTCAGTAGTATTGCGGCACTTTCTTGCTAGATCGACTGCTGATATCTGAGTTTGTTTGATGGAACAGGGGAATTTTAGAATATCTTTCGTAGAATGATTGGGTACTCAAGGTGTAATATGTATTCATACTGTGAAATTTGGGATCAGGTACAGTGATTCGTGTGCTATATGGAGTTGGAGACTGGGAGTTCTAAGGTACAGACTCTGCAACTATTGTGGATCGTGTGTATTGGTACCGTTAGTGGCTTTTGGGATTTGGAGGCCCGAGTGGATCTTTCTTTGATTGGTATATTATATTTTGGATATGATATTAGGGTGTAGACTCGTTGTCTCAGTGTTGGGTTATTCTAGACTATTGTGCTATAGGCTATGTCGGAAAATGCCATAGGTTGCATGGTGAGGTGCATCAGATTATGTTCTAGAAGATTGGTTTGTATTCCAAAGCCCAGCAGACGGCTGGGAAGGATTGCTTTTGTAAATTGGGCCCTCGTGGCAGATGTTAGTGCAAAGGTTTCTACCATTGATTTAGTTCCGGTATTGAGGGACCTTTTCGGATGCATTTCTTGTGGTCGGGCATGTCGCCGGGCGAGATTGTGGATTTCGGTATTTATTTGGTGTCGGGCACCGTATCGTACGGCTCCGGCAGGAGTTATAGTGGTGGAAGGAGCAGCTTCAGGCTTTCTTGGTAATGAGTTCGTTGGTAAGCCGATGTGGATACGTGTTTAGCTTTAGTTGGCTTGGTTGGCCCCGATGTGTACTGTTGAGGGATAGGTTGATTCGATCGTTATTGAACTTGTTAAGTGATCGGGAGAGATCTATGAGTTGCTTTTCTGTGCTGCGAGATATTATGATTGTTGGTTATGGGCACATGTGGTGCGGTTCTATGAGAGATTCATAGAGAAAGTCAAGCAAGAAGAGTAATGGGGTGTTGATCGGTAAATGGAGTAGTGGTTATGACCTATCAGGTTGCATGTCGTATGTTATCTGTTTCACCGTGGGTGTAATGGATTTCTTTGGTTTCAGATATCAAATTGTGCGTGGCTGTTGATTTTAAGCATAGCGACTTGGGGTGTTTCATGTGTAATAGTGTTAGGGTAGGATCGCGCATTGTGGCGAGGCCACGTGGGGGTATGACCCTTCAGGGTGGATTCAGGTATTCTATTTCCATAATGTGAGACGGGGTCTCAGCCTTGTGTTGTAATGGTACTGATGAGCTTGAGGTACAACCTTTTCGTTTGAGTCATTCGTCATGATTTGAGTATGTTCAGACCGTTCCTCATTGGTGTGTGTATTATGCAAGTTGTGGCTTAGGCCTGTGTTGAGGTGTCATATCACCAGAGTGGTGTGTTGGATTCGAGGTGATCGTTAGAGCTATTGATGAATACGAACAGATTTGATTTCAGCTTGTTGGAAGGATAATATCGAGGTTTGGCTCAGAAATTTGCTGTGGTATTAGTCAAAAGGGAAGTGGCTTCATGAATGGTTGATCTGAGAAATGGTTACGGTTTGATGCGTGTTTCATTTATCATTGGCAGTATATGAAAGTGTTGGAATGAGACTTTAGCTAAATAAGAGGTTTTCTATCGGTATTTGGTTGTTTTGGGTAACTACTGTGAATAGAAGTTATCGTTTCGAGTGTGGTATATCATATGATTTCACCTGAGGGTGCAGGTATGGGTTATTACAGCTGGTTCGGGCTTATTCTGAGTATAGAGTGAGGTTCTAATCTTGTGTATGATTTCGGAAAGTGCAATGTGGTTCTACGGTTTATGGTCTAGATGGATTGTGAGATTTCAACTATGTTGTGTTACCGGACCTATGCGAGATAGGGTGGCATGGGATCACCCCAGGTATATGCTTGGTAAGGTCATTCAGTTATTGGTTGGCTTCAAGGACAACTCTAGGTACGTTCGAGGACGAGCGTTTGTTTAAGTTGGAGATGATGTGATGACCCGACCCGCCGTCTCATGTGTTACCGCCCCGTTTCACCCATTTAGTGCTTCGTCATGTTTCATTATCGGCATTTGGTGTGTTAGAGTTGAATTGGACTGGTTTTGGTAGGAAATGATACACTTAGTCTCTTTGAGGAAGGTTTGGTTTGGAAAAGTCAACCGGACATTGACTTATGAGTTAGAAGGCTTGGATATGATTTTCGGTGATTCGGTTAGGTTCGGGAAGTGATTTGTGACTTAGGAGCGTGATCGGAAGTGATTTTGGAGGCTCGGTGTAGAATTAGTCTTGAATTGGCGAAGTTAGTATTTTGGCGAATTCCGGTTGATGGGTGAGATTTTGATCTGAGGGTCTGAATGGAATTCCGAGAGTTGCAGTAGCTTCGTTGGGTATTTTGGATGTGTGTGCAAAATTTCAGGTCATTCGGAGGAGTTTTGGTCGGGTTTTTGATCGAATGCGTGTTTCGGAAGTTTTTGAAGAACTTAGGCTTGGATTTGATGTGATTTGATGGTTTAGTGTTAATCGTGGTGTTTGGATGATTGGAGCAAGTTTGAATAAGGTATTAGATCATGTTTGTGTTTTTGGCTTAGGTCCCGGGGGCCTCGGGGTGAGTTCGGGTTGTTAAATGGAGAGTTTTGGAGTTGTTGCATGTTTAAGTTTGATGGTATCTGGTGTTTTCGCACCTGCGGTTATGGGACCGTAGGTGTGGTCTCGCAGAAGCGAGCGGGAAGGCGCAGAAGCGGAAAAGTTGGTCCACGTCAGGTTCCGCAAAAGCGAAAGTTAGGACCACATAGGCAGTCCTGCTGGTGCGAAATTTGGGCCGCAGAAGTGGTCAAGGCCCTTAAGTGAAGGTCCGCAGAAGCGGATGTGGACCACAGATGCGGAAGCCGCAGAAGCGACATTGTTACCGCAGAAGCGGAATTGCCTGGGCAGTTAAATGAAATAGTCTTCTTCGCAAATTTTTGAAAGAACAACATTTTCGACTTCGAACTTGGAGAGCTTTGTGGCGATTTTGAAGAGGGTTTCGAGGGCTTTAATCAGGTATGGATTCTTGGACTTAGAATAC
>MU667670.1:63201-90690 GCA_026770625.1 Nicotiana glauca
GTAAAAATATGGATTTAAACTGAATAATCAAGGAATCAAAGGTCAAAAATGGTGATTTAGGGCTTGAACTTAAGAGAGTTTAAAATATGGATTTGAGGGGCCAAATGGACTCCGCTTCTTGTTATTTTGGTATGTATGGATTCGTGGCGAGATAAGGAATCCATTGATGTAAATTTTTTGACTTTTCGAGAAGTGGGCCCGGGGCTCAGATTTTGCTAATTTCGAGATTTTGATTTTTCGATTGTTTTCGATTCGGTGTTGTTCCCTTAGCATATTGTGATGTATTCGCTCTGATTTTGGTTAGATTCGACGCGCGTGGAGGCCGGTTTGAGGGGCAAAGGCGTCGCGAGCTAGAGATTTCACCGGTTCGAGGTGAGTAATGATTGTAAATGATATCCTGAGGGTTTGAAACCCCAGATTGCACATCGTAGTGCTATATTGAGGTGGCTTGCACGCCGGATAGTGGGCGTAGGGTAGAGCACCGCTGGGGATTGTAACTTGGTCTGTCACGATTGATTAATTTACCGCGTATTTGACTGGAATTTATTTGTTATCACTGTTGTTTGGACTGATTGCCGTATTTGGGCTTCGTGCCAACTATTTGAACCCTTCGGGGATTATTTTTACGGTTTCCTCACTGTTTTGACTCATTACTTGAACTCGGTCATATTATTTATCCACTATTTTTCAACTCATCCACTTTTACTCAGATTGAGTCTTAAATGATAATGTAAATGATAATTTGGGCTGAGGACTACTGTTTCACTAGTGCCCGAGGGGCTTGTGATGATATTCTGACTAAGTGGGGTCGAGGGCCAGATGTGAGGATACACGGAGGGATGTGAGGCATAAGCCTGGATGTGAGGACTATATATGGATCGGACTACACGCCGGAGTAATATATTATATGGATCGGACTGCACGTCGCAATAGTATATTATATGGATCGGACTGCACGCCACAGTAGTATATTATATGGATCGGACTGCATGCCGCAGTATGTATATATTGGATCGGACTGCACGCCGCAGTGATATATAGTGCTTGGGCTGTAGGAGCCCCTCCGGAGTCTGCACCCCCACAGTGAGCGCGGGTACCCATATGGATCGGGCTGCACGCCGCAGCGAGCTATGGATTGGGCTGCACACCGCATCGATATGTTGATCGGGCTGCACGCCGCAGCGGTTACTATGTGATACTGTTCGGAGAGTGATCTGAGAGAGAGAGCTCGAGGGGCTGAGAGTGTTGTTGAAAGTGAGCCCGAGGAGCTGGTTCAGTTGAGATATTTCCCGAGGGGCGAACTTTTACGTGCACATTTTGCATACTTCTTTGCCTTTTTCCTATTATACTGTGGTATTTGTGCCCGATGGGCGGATTTTCTGTGCTAATCATCACTAACTATTTTGAAACCGTATTTTTAATTATTGAAAAGACCATTTTCAAAAGAGATTTAAACTGAGCCGAAACATTTCTAAAGATTTCACTGATTTCACTGTTTCCTCAAAAATTGTACCCGACTTCTGTATAGAATGTTGGTTGCTTTACGTGATTTCTTGCTGCTCGGTTATTATTTACTTTTATTACTCACCGAACTGGAGTACTCACTTTACTCCCTGTACCTCGCGTGCAGATGCAGGTATTGTTCACCCGGTAGCGGGTTTTGAGTTGGTTGAAGGTATTGCTATTGTAGTTGAGCAGAGTGACCGCCAGCGTTCGTGGCACCGGATTACTTCATTTGGTTTTGAATTTTTTTCTGTATATTATTGGCCCTGTAGTCGTATTTAAACTTCTCTAGATGTTCGTGACTTGTGACACTCCGGTCGGGCTGTATTGGGTTGTAATTACATTAGTTAATATCATTAATTCATATTCGAACTGTTATATAACTGATTAACTGCTTTAAAGTGGTGTTCTGAAATAGTCTGACTGGCCTTGTCTTCACAAGAGATACCATCACGACCGGAGCGGGGGTTTGGATCGTGACAGGAAGTGGGGAAGGAGATGTGGGGATGGGATTGGCGGCAGAAGAGAATAGAATGTAGTTTAGGTTTTGGTATTTTTGCTTTGGGCCAATTGCAAAGTGTTTGTCGTTCCTTTATTTCTTATTATTATATTCTTGCGTATTGCTTTCTTTCGTTTCTTAATTAATACATTATAAATGCAAAGAAATGTAAGTCCTCTTACTGTATATGAATTATATTATATTCTTAATTCTTTGATTCACTAATATAAATAATTTATTGTACAGTGTAGTTATTGCAATATTATAGTTGTTTAAATTTGGTATAATTAGTCATGTACATAATTGAGGGATATAATTTCATTTTTAATTATAATTGAAACTTATACGGTCAGATCTCTTTATAACAATATCCTTATATGTCACGACCCGGATTTCCCACCTTCGGTAGTTCTGATGGCGCCTACTATTGGGAGCTAGGCAAGCCAAACCTTAACTACTTTCTACACTTTCATATTGCTTCATTTTAACAAACACAAGTCAATATTATAATAAAAGCGGAATTTTAGATAAATAAGCTGAAGTCAACAATTATATAACTTAAGACTACGTCTATCACAATGTTTAAAACCTCAATACCCCAAAATCTGGTATCACAGTATCACGGACTGTCTAAGAGTTAACACATACAAGGCCTGGAGAATATACAATAAATTATTTCTGAACACGGGCCCTTCAGGACCGTCGAATCACGGGTCCGGGTCCGTTTACCCAAAATATTGAACGAAGACAATTTAACTCATTTTATAACTAAATTTCATTATTTTTTACAAAATTTCATATCTAAGCTTTCTAGCTACGCGCCCGGATTGTGCACGCATATCGATGTGACTCTAAATGAGGTTTTCGAGGCCCCGGAGACACAAAATTCGATTAAAACAAGTGATGACCCTGTGGGTCATCACATTATAAAAGTGATCACATATTTATGTTATGTTATAATATGTATCCAGCATGCTAGAGGTACGGCCAATACCCCGCATCTCCATTGTTATGACTCCTTCGGGATAGAGATACCGTCTGCATACACACTACTCTCCCCAGATTCCACTAGTGAGATTTTACTAAGTTGTTGTTGTTGTTATCATATGTATCCTCTATAACGATGTTTCACTATATCAACAAAAAAAATATCGGAACAAAAGAGGTCGTTATAGAGAGGTTTGACTGTACGTAAGATATACTTATTAAAAAAATTAAATTTTTACATAATAAGTTTTATATATTATTTTTATAAAATTTAATGTAGAAGTTAAATATTTTTGTTGAATTGTTTTATTCACATTGCTTAATAAGATATGCAACTATTAGTGAAAACTTTCTTATATTTTAAACATATAAGTTATCTGTATTTTCGTTAATTATAAAATTCATATTATATATGAACAACTCAATTTTATTTTAGTTTATTTTTTATTCTGTTTAAATTCTATTTTAAGATTGAAAGCGTTTTTCATCTTAACCTTTCTTATTTAGAAGTTAATTAATTCTTCAAGTTATATATATTGTTGTTTTCCAAATTTCTATATGAAATTATTTATTCTTAACCGTATATATTTTTTAGACTAACTCTTATTATGACTTTCATAGTCGAAATAAAAGAATTCTTCTACAAATTTTTTTTATAGCTAATTTATTATAGTTAACATATTATTACTGCAATGGTACCATCAATTGTATAACAATATATATAGTTATGGTCAATTATAAAAGGTAATTGTCTACAATTCATTTTGTCATGATAAATAATTGGAACAATTAAGCTAACTATTTGTACGTTTTTTTAACTTGAAGCAAAAATATTAATTGACTACAAGATTGTAGTTTAGCTAATTTAATGTGTCTAAAATGTTATTATTCCTACAAGAAGCTTCGAGTCATTGCAAAAACTTATGAATAGCTATAAAATTTTAGCGCAATACTAAATATGTGGCTATGTCATTTATGACAAATAATTATAGTTATTGAGCCGACTATTGCCACGATTTATTTAAAAATTGAAGCAAAATTGCTTTCTCAACTATAATATTTTAATTTGAATAATTATTGTGACTAAAAGATTTATTTTGCTATAGTAAGTTTCAGCCTGTGGCAAAAACTATTGATTAGCTATGAAAGTTTATCATATCAAAATATAATCAAAATATTTGTGGCTATATTATTTTGTCATGACAAATAACCGTAGCTATTACGCCAACTATTGCCATAATATTTTATAAATTGAAGCAAAAATATTTATTTAGCTACAATAATTTGTTTTAAAAAATTTATCGTAGCTAAAAGTATACTATTGCTACGGTAACTTTTTACCCGTGGCAAAAATTTATGGTTAGCTATGAAATTTTACTGTAGCAATAAGTTTGTAGTTGTTTAGATAGTTATTGCCACGAAAATTAGTAATTATAGCAAAAATAATGAATTAGCTTTGTAAATTTAGTTTTGTGGCTAAGAAATTTTAAGAATTTATAGATAGCCATGAAATTCTAATTTTTGTGGCTATTAGTGAATAATAGCTACGAAATTTAGATTTGTAGCTTAGATTTCGTAGCTACAGATACATTTTGTTGTAGTGATTTGATATACATCTTCTAAAATCTTGAATAACAAAGCAGATCAATAGTGCTAAATTTATGAGGAAAATAAAATTGATAATATGAGATGAAGCACTTTTTGGAGCATGGATGTCAGCATGGGTGTCAACATATAATATTAGACCAATTATAAAAAATACAAACATAAAATACCTAGTTTAATGGTGAGACCATGTAACGACCCGGCCGGTCGTTTCGAGAGTTATAGCCTTGTTGCCCCATTTCTGCTTCTTTTTGTGTTCTTCAGCTATACTATGATATGTTAGATCAGTTGGTTCGGGTCTGGAGTGGACTCAGAGAGGATTTGAGATACTTAGACTCTTTTGGAAAGGCTTAAGTTTGGAAAGTTGACCGTTTGTTGACTTATGTATAAACGATCACGAAAGTGAATTCTGATGGTGATTTTGGACTTAGGAGCGCGCCCGGAATGTGATTTGGAGGTCCATAGTAAAATTAGGCCTGAATTGTCGAAAGTTGGGAATTTGGCAATTTTGATGGCAGTGGAAATTTGATATCAGGGTCTAAATGGAATTCCTGAAGTTGGAGTAGGTCCGTAGTGTCACTTGTAATGTGTGTGTAAAATTCCAGGTCATTCGGAGGTGATTTGATAGGTTTCGGAGTCGTTTGTAGAAAGTGAAAGTTTCGTATCTCTTAAGCTTGAATCCGAGGATGATTTGGTATTTGATGTTATTTTTAGTGTTTTGAAGGTTCGACTAAGTACGTATGTTAATATATGAATTGTTGGTATGTTTGGTAGAGGTCCTGAGGGTTTCAGGTTGATTTCGGAGGGTTGTCGGAACAAGGTTGGAAATTGAGGAATGCTTAAAATCGAACTCAGCTATCATAACAGCACCCAAGGAGTGAGGACCGCAGGTGCGACCCCGCAGAAGCAGAGCAGGGATGCAGATGTGGACAAGGCTGAGGATCACTGGGAGCCACATGTGCGAGTAATGGATCACACCTGCGAGACTGCAGGTGCGGGAATCGGACCGCAGAAGCGGGTTCTGAGGGCTTAAGTGTGAATCGCACCTGCGATGGATTTTTTTACAAGTGCAGCATCGCATGAGCAACATGAGGACCGCAGATGCAGAAGTTCTGGGCAGAATGTATAAAAGGTGGATTTCGCGAGTTTTAGTTCATTTTCCACCATTTTAGTCGATTTTGGAGCTTTTGAGAGCGATTTTGAGGAGGAATTCAAGTGTTTATCAGCAAGGTAAGTGGCTTGAGCCTTAATACTCATATATGTGATAATTTCCCGCTGATTAATCATGTAATTAGTGATTAGGGGTGAAAATGAGGAGTTAGGGCTTGGGAATTGGAGAGTTTGATTTGGGGATTTGAGGGACCAGTTGATGTCGAATTTTGATAAATTTGGTATGGGTAGAATCGTGAGTAAAAGGGATTTCTAGTTTTGTGATTTTTGTCGAAATACGAGATGTGATCCCGGGGGCCGGATTTGGGTGAGTTTCAGAATTTTGGTCTAAATTGATAGTTTTTCTTATGGAAATTGGTTCTTTGGCCTATATAGATTGCATTGTATTGCTTTTGGTTAGATTCGGGATGTTTGGATGCCAATTCCAGAGGCAAGGGCGTCGCGGATTAGGATTTGGCTTGGTTTGAGGTAAGTAACACTTCCAAACTTGGTTCTGAGGTTCGAAAACCCAAACTGTGTGCTATATGATTAGTATTGAGGTGACGCACATGCCAAGTGACGGGCGTATGAGTGTGCACCATGAGAATTGTGGCCTGGTTCATTGCATGGCACCACTTAGTGTCTATTTCTTACTGATATCCATGTTTCTGTTATGTGATTAAGTAAATGAGCTGTAAATCATGCTAAATATCATGTTAGGGCTTCATGCCGATACTGTTGAGGCCTGAGTGGTCGTTTCTTGCTGTCATCTCATTAGTTTCATTAATATTTTGTACTCAGTCTTATTCATGCATATCATGTCTTAGTATTAGTTGTTATTATTTTGGAACATATTATTGTTTCGGGCTAGTTTCATGGCATGTGAGCCCATGTGTATGAGACTGGATAATGATGTCTGAGTGAGGCCGAAAGCTTGATTATTAGTGACTGTTATGGGATTGGGTTGCGCGCCGCAGCGGTTATGTTGATGATTATGATAGAGTTTGGGCTGCAGGAGCCCCTCCGGAGTCTGTAACACACCCCCGGTGAGCGCAATTGATAATTTGAGGGATGGACCTTCCCTGAACATGGATCTTGTCCGGAGTATTTATACCTAGAGATGGATCTTCTCTATAGGGCTGGAATGGCCTTCCTCAGTACTGAGTGACTATTGTCAGTATTGTGTATATATTCTAGGATGGATCTTCCCTGAGCCGGATGGTCATATACAGTACCAAGTGATTGAGCACTTGAGAGTGGAGGCACATGGTAAATTTTCATGCATTATGTGCATTGGCACATAGAGATCTGCTGAGCTTTATACTTTACATTGTTCAGATTTGCATTTACTGTAGTGCTTGAGCTGAATACTTGAATTGAAAGCATGCCTACTTTACTGCACAGTTTAATTTTGTTTACCTGTTGAGGTTTAGTCTGTCACTACCTGTCAGTCCATAGTTTGGACTTGTCACTTACTGAGTTGGTGTATTCACGTTACCCCCTGCACCTTGTATGCACATCCAGGTATCTCTGGATATGGTAGCGTTGTTGATTACTCTAGTTGCTGACTTCCATCGGAGATAGCGGGGTAGCTACATGGCGATCGTAGACCTGCCTTTCTCCTTCTTTATCTTCCCTTTAGTGCATTTTGGTATTCTCAGACTATGTAGTCTTGCTATATTCCAGAACAGTTGTAGTAGTTGCACATGACTTAGTAACACACGATGTCGGGCTTTTATTTTCCGCATTTTGGTTTTTTTTGAACTAATCTTTTTTTAAAAAATTTCAATATGAAAAAGGCTACTATCTAACATTTAATGAAATATCATTTTGTTTTGGAAATGTGTCGGCTTGCCTAGTTCTGTGATAGGCGCCATCACGACCGAGTTAGTTTTGGATCATGACAAGTTGGTATCAGAGCCTAGGTTACATAGGTCTCACGAGTCATAAGCAAGTTTAGTACAATCTCGCGGATTAGTATGGAGACATCTGTACTTATCTTTGAGAGGCTGCAGAACCTTTAGGAAAACTTCACCTTCTTGAATTCTTGTCATGTGAATCTGTTGATTCTGGTAACTAAACTTATGTTATTCTACTCTCTCACAGATGGTGAGGACACGTGCTACCTGTCAGGACGGGCGGCCACCAATTGGGGCCGCTAAAGGCCAAGGTCGCGATTGAGGCCGTGGTAGGGGCATGTGACGACCCGACCCGTCGTCTTATGAGTTACCGCCTCGTTTCCCCCACAATATGCTTCTCTATGTTTCAATATCAGTATTTGAGGTGATCGGGTAGAATTTGATTGGTTTTACTATGAAATGAGACACTTAGTCTCTTTAAGGAATGTTTGTTTTTGAAAAGTCAATCGGGACGTTGACTTATGTGTTAGAGGGCTCGGATTTGAATTCCGATAATTCGGTTAGCTTCGGGGGATGATTTTTGACTTAGGAGTGCGATCGGAATTGAATTTGGACGTCCGGAGTAGAATTAGGCTTGAATTGGCAAAGTTAGTATTTTGGCGAATTTCGGTTGATGGGTGAGATTTTGATCCGAGAGTCGGAATAGAATTCCGAGAATTGTTGTAGCTTCGTTGGGTGATTTTGGATATGTGTGCAAATTTTCAGGTCATTCGAACATCGTTTGGTCGGGTTTTTGATCGAATGCGCATTTTGGAAATTTTGAAGAAACTTAGGATTGAATCCGATGTAATTTGATGGTTTTAGTGTTGTTGGATGTGTTTTTATGATTGGAAGAAGTTTGAATAATGTTATAAGATGTATTGGTACTTTTGGTTGAGGTCCCGAGGGCCTCGGGGTGATTTCGGATGGCTAACGAGATGAAATTTGGAGTTTGGAGACTGCTGAAGGGTTCTGGTATCTGGCATTCTCGCTTCTGCGGAAATGGACCGCAGAAGTGGTTCTGCAGAAGCGAAAGGGAAGTCACAGAAGCGGAACGTGGAGATTGGGCAGCTTCCGCAGAAGCGGACGTTTGGACCGCATAAGCGGTCTCGCTTTTGCGAAAAATGGACCGCAGAAGCGGTCCTGGGCAAAATGAGGGAAACCGCAGAAGCGAAAGAAAACCGCAGAAGCGGGAGTCGAATAAGCGATATTTTCCGCAGAAGCGGAAGTCGCAGAAGCGAAATTTGTATCGCAGAAGCAGAAATTGGCCTGGACAGAAAGGTTAAGTTCTGGAAATGGGACTTCGTTCCCATTTCCCAATTTTTGACGATTTAGAGCTCGGTTATGGCGATTTTTGGTCTGATTTTCATAGAGAACAACGGGGTAAGTGTTCTTAACTAAATTTTGGTTGTATAACTTGAATCTATCACGAGTTTTGGCATTTAATCTAAGAATTTTGTTGAAAAAGTGTGCAAAACCCTCTTGGATAGAATCAACGATTTAAGGGTCGAAATGATATGGGAATTGAATAATTTTTACATGGTTAGACTCATGGCGAGATAAGGAAGCCGGTGATGTTAATTTTATATTTTTTCGAGATGTGGGCCCGGGGCTCAGGTTTTGCAAATTTTGTGAATTTTGATATTTTTCGAGTCTTTTCGATTGGGTTATGTCCCCTTAGCCTATTGTAATGTATTCGTTGTGGTTTTGAGCAGATTCGACGCGCGAGGAGGTCGATTTGCGAGGCAAGGGCATAACGAGCTAGGATTTTGGCTGGCTCGAGGTGAGTAATGATTGTAAATGATATCCTGAGGGTTTGAAACCCCGGATTTGCACATCGTAGTGCTATATTGAGGTGACTTGAACGCCTGATAGCGAGCGTGGGGTAGAGCACCGTTAGGGATTGTGACTTGGTCCGTCCCGATTGTTGATTTTACCGCGTATTTGACTGAAACTTATTTGATATTATTACTGTTTGGGCTGATTGCCATATCTGGGCTTAATGCCGATTACTTGAATCCTTATTGGATATTTTTATCACTCTTTCCTCACTATTTGAAATATTATTTGAACTCAGTCCAAGTGAATTACAATATTTCATGAACTCAACTACATTTATACTCAACTGCAGATTTAAATGATATTTCTAGTGTTGTTTGAGCTGGGGACCATTGTTTTACTGATGCCCAAAGGGCTTATGATTATTTCTGGACTGATTAAGGCCGAGGGCCATTTGTGAGGATATGTCGTGTGATGTGAGGCAGGCTTTCAGGCCTGTAGTTATATGAGAAGGCTTTCAAGCCTTATGTTGACATAGTGCTTGGGCCGTAAGGGGCCCCTCCGGAGTCTGCACACCCATAGTGAGCGCAGGGTACCCAGGTGAGTTGGGAGTGAGCCCGAGGGGTTGATGTTGTGTTTTTGTGAGTTGGGAGTGAGCCCGAGAGGCTGATGTTGTACCATGTGAGTTGGGAGAGAGCCCGAAGGACTGATGTGAGTTGGGAGTAAGCCCGAGGGGCTTATATTGTACTGTGTGACTGATATTGAGTCCGAGGGGCAAACTTTTATATGCTCATCTTGTATATTTACTTGTCTTTTACCTGTTATACTGTGGTACTTGTGCCCGAGGGGCGGATTTTCTGTGCTTATCAACACTAATTGTTTTGAAATCGTTTTTCGTAATTATTGAAAAGACCATTTTCAAAAGAGAATTGAACTGAGCCAAGGTATTTCTAAAGATTTCATAGATTTTACTGTTTTCTCAGAAATTGTACCCGGCTTCTATGCAGCATGTTGGTTGCTTTACGTGATTTCTTGCTGCTCAGTTATTATTTACTTTTATTACTCATTGAGTTGGAGTAATCACTTTACTCCCTGCACCTCGCGTGCAGTTGCAGGTATTGTTCACCCGGAAGCGGGTTAATAGGTGATTGAATGTACTACTACTGTAGTGGGTAAGGTGACCGCTAGCATTCGCGGCACCGAACTTCATCTTTTGAACTCCAGATTTTATTTTGTATATATTATTGGCCCTCTAGTGGTGTTCATTCTTCTTTATATGCTCGTGACTTGTGACACCCCAATTAGGGCGGTGTTGGGTTGGATTTCCCGCATTTTTATCTATACTTCTGCTATTTGGTATTATTAAACCATGTTGTACTATAATTGTGTTAAATAATTGTCTTAAAAAGATGAATTGGGTTGATTGGTTGGCCTTGTCTTCACGAGAGGCGCCATCACGACCAGGTTTGGGATTTGGGTCGTGACAAGTTGGTATCAGAGCCTAGGTTACTAGGTCTCACGAGTCATGATCAGGTTTAGTAGAGTCTCGTGGATCGGTACGGAGACGTCTGCATTTATCCTCGAGAGGTTGCAGAACCTTTAGGAAAACTTCACATTCTTGAATTCTTATCGTGCGTCCTTGATTCAGCTTGAAAAGAAACTCTTGAAATTCCTTCCATACGTCTGTATGCAGCAAGTGAGCGCTCAGCGTCAGATGTGCCTTGATGGCTTGTGATTCCCTGATCAAGGGGCGAGATGTGATCTCCGTGAGTTTGATGTTGGGCCAGTTTGGAGGACTTGAGGCGGGATCTTTGCCTATGGCTTGAGCACCGAGGTGCTGATTGTGTGAACATGTGTTTTGAACTTATATGTTTGGTATTATCCCTACTAGCCGTAATGGCGGTTTGGTATTCATGTGATGAGTATGTTAGTACTGTGAGATGTATCTATATGACTTTGTAGTGACGAAGAAGCCTGCTAGATAATAGAGGAACGTTAAGCGTTTGATTTCTATTGTGATTTAATGTGTAGCCCTAGTTATGGGCGCGTGCAGAATATTTTCGTGTCTCCTAGTTGGGGAGTGTAGTGCATTTCATGTGGCGGTATGTGTTCAGACCCATGAAGACTAAATGACTCTGTAATGTGTATGACGGTGGAAGGTATGCAGAAATGTTAAATTGAGGCGAAACAGGTGGGTTATCTCCTGCGAAGTGTTCTTAAGTGGTATGAACCCTTGTGTGTATGTTAGGAGGTCTCATGTGTAATTGAAGGGTACGTGTTGAAATTTGAAAATTCGGGTCGCTTAAGAGAGTAGACTCAACTGATGTGGTGATGACTGCGAGATTCGCAGAGGATTACAGTACTAAATGATCTGTGTTTTCACGAACTTGTAAATTATTTGAGTTTAATCTCACTATGGTATTGTGGCATCATTAGAGTAAAAGTGTTATGGGTTATTGAGTGTGTCCTGAGCTATGGCTTCGAGCCAAGTTCGGGAGCTTATTATTGGTTAGTTGATTGTACGGTTATGTACTATGTCGATTCCAATTTGAGGCATGCTGGCGAATCAGTTCTGGTTGTGGAAATTAGGCCGAGAATGGCACGAGTGGAGGAAATTTTCACAAAGATGTCATGAGCTCGAATGAGCAGGAAAGAAATTTTGATGGTTATGATAAATTGGTATTGTCTTCAGTGTCACCTGAGAGAGATGTTGCGTCCTGGTTAATGATTCTTGATCGCTTTACAGCGTTAGTGCCACCGGTGGTTTGGAGGTACGCTCCAGATATTGTTGTGGTAGGTTGTGGGAGTGTGTCCCACGGGAATATTATATAAGTGTGGCATGTGATCACTTGATTGATTAATGATGTAAACCAAGTATGAAGGTTGTGATAGTGTCGTTAAATTGAAAGTTCATGCCGGAAGGGCACTTTGCCGATTGGGTTGCGAACTGGGAAGGATTATTCCGATTATGATGGATGTTAAGTGTTATGAGAAAAGGGGAGTTACTATGGACCTTTGAAAGGTTATCAGACTAGTTCAGTGTGATCAGAATCAGCTGGAAGTCGGTGAATGGGTTTAATGTGAATAATGGCTCTATACCAGGCCAGATGTGTGCATTTTGTGATGCGGTCCTCATGGAGGAGTAGTCAGATTGATGTTTCGCTGTCAGACGTTTCATGTAGTGATACATTATGCCGTGTGATTTGTGAAATGGCTCGAGAAATTGCTTATGTGTGATGTTACTTGAGCAACTTGGCTCTTGAAATTCAGAGCGTATATCGCACCTCAGTTGTGCTTGAGTTTTGTAGCTTATAGCGCTAAAGATCCCCCAGAGATGTTATTATGCACTGAGAATGCTTATGACCGATATTCGTTATCTTGTTGTAATGAGCAAATTTGGCTCGATGTGTATCTCCTTATGTGAGATCTATGTGTGGATCGGGTGGCACGCCGCCATGGACATGTTATCTGGATCGGGTTACGTGCCACAACAGTGTGATATTGAGTATAGTTTTCTATATACTATCTTTGTATGCCTTGCTTCCTATTTTCTAAGGAAAGTCCGTATCAGTGCGTGGGATTTGGTAATTCATTCCAAAGCTCGTTTTCTTTTGTATTGCGTTTGAATTGGTAGCCTATTGGCACATTGGGGGATCACATGTGCGACTTTTGACTATGTCTGGGGTGGCTTATTTCCTGAGTAGTTCATATCGGGTAAGACGAGATAATTGAATTTGAGATCAGTGCAATCTAAGTATGTGAAGTAAATTAAAGAGATAAGACCATTGTTTGGCTCAGAATAAGGTGATAGTTCTTGCCAGAAGTATAGACCCAATGAATTGTTGATTCAGCAGTGTTATGAATTTATACAGATCTCATTCGCCTTGTCGGTATTGTAAGAATTTGAACAAAACCTGTGTATGTCATGCAGAGCATGGGATGTGTAGTGATTTTTTCTTCTTCTAAGTGATTATATAAAAGAGCTTCAGATGATTAAGGTGAATAATCTTCGGATGATTAGGGAAAATGGTATCGCTAAGTGGAAGTGATTTGATGAGAGTATATGTCTCAGAGAAAGGTAATGTGATTAAACTGATGATATTTCAGTAGTATTGCGGCATGTTCTTGTCGAGTCCACTGGTGGTATTCGGGTTTGTTTGGTAGCACATGTAAATATTTAGTATCTGTCGTGGAATGATGGGGTATCAAGGGTGTGCATGTATTCGCACGGTGGAAATTGGGATCAGGTATGCTGGTTTGCGTGCTATATGGAGCTGGAGACTAGAGTTCTCATGTACAGGCTAGGTTGTGGATCGTGTGTATCGGCACTGTTTAGCGGCCATCAAGAATGGAGACTCGAGTGGATATTTGTTTGCTGGTATGTTATATATTGGATGTGATGTTGAAATTCAGACTGGTGGTCTTAGTGTTGGGTGATTTTGACCTATTGCACTAGGGGCTATGCCGGAAATGCCACAGGTTAAGTGGTGAAGCGCGTTAGATTATGCTCTTGCAAAGTGGTTTATATTTCAAAGAACCAGCGGACAGCTGGGAAGGAGATTGCTTTTCCTAATTGGGCCTTCGTGATAGATGTCAGCGTAGAGGTTTCTACCATTGATTCTGTCCGATGTTGAGGGACTTTTTCGGATGCATTTCTTATGGTCGGGCATGTCGCCGGGCGAGGTTGTTGATTTTGGTACTAATTTGGTGCCGGGAACCGGATCGTATGGCTCCGGTAGGAGTTGTAGTGGTGAAAGTCGAGCGGGACGAATAATTGGTTATTGCTCGGTGAATAACGTACCAGTTATGTTCTATTAGGTTGCGTGGTGTATGTTATTTATTCCACCGTGGGTGTAATGATTTGTTGGGCTCCAAACATCAATTGAGCATGGTTGTTGATTTTGAGCATACTGAATAGAGGTGTTTCATGTGGAGTAGTATTTGGATAGGATCGCGCGTTGCAGCAAAGCTGTGTGGAAACATGACCTTGCGGGCCAAATTTGTGTGTCCTATTTCTATGATGTAGGACAGGGTCTCAGCCTTGTGTTGTGGCAGTACTGGCGAGTTTGAGGTGCAACTCTCTCAGTTGGGTCATTTTCATGATTTGAGTACGTTTAGACCGTTTCTTATTGGTGCGCGTATTATGCAAGTTGTGGCTTAGGTCGTATTGATTGTGTCATATCACCAGGATGGTGTGTTTGGCCAAAGGAGGTCGTGGGGATCATTAATGAATATAAACAGATTCGACTTCAGCATGTATGGTGGGTGAATATCGAGGTTCGGCTATGGTAATTGCCAGAGGAGAAATGGCCTCATGAAAGGTTGATCTGAGCAATGATTATGATTTATTGTGTGTTTCAATTATTGTTGGCAGTATAGAAAGTGTTGGAATGAGACCATGGCTAATAAGAGATTTCTATCGGTATTTGGTTGTTGTGGGCAGCCGTCGTAAATAGAAGTTATCCCTGCATGTGTTTGAGATATTGGTATATCATATAATTACACCTTGGGTTGCAGGCGTGGGCTATTACAGCTGGTTCAAACTTATTCTGAGTATAGATGTGAGGTTCTGATCTTGTGTAAGATTTCGGAAAGTGAAGTGTGGTTCTATAGTTTATGGACTAGGTGGATTGCGAAAATTCAGCTATGTTGTGTTATCGGGCCTATGCTAGATAGGGTGACGTGGGGTAATCCCCGAGTATATGCATGGTAAAGTTATTCAGCTATTGGTGGACTTCTAGAACAACTCTGGGTACCCTCGAGGACGAGCGTTTGTCTAAGTTGGGGAGGATGTGACGACCCGACCCGTCGTCTTATGAGTTACCGCCCCGTTTCCCCCACAATATGCTTCTCTATGTTTCAATATCAGTATTTGAGGTGATCGGGTAGAATTGGATTGGTTTTAGTAGGAAATGAGACACTTAGTCTCTTTAAGGAATGTTTGTTTTGGAAAAGTCAACCGGGACGTTGACTTATGTATTGGAGGGCTCGGATTTGAATTCCGATGATTCGGTTAACTTCGGGGGATGATTTGTGACTTAGGAGTGCGATCTAAATTGAATTTGGAGGTCCGGTGTAGAATTAGGCTTGAATTGGCGAAGTTAGTATTTTGGCAAATTTCGGTTGATGGGTGAGATTTTGATCCGAGAGTCGGAAAGGAATTTCGAGAATTGTCATAGCTTCGTTGGGTGATTTTGGATATGTGTGCAAATTTTCAGGTCATTCGGACATCGTTTGGTCGGGTTTTTGAACGAATGCGCATTTCGGAAATTTAGAAGAAACTTAGGCTTGAGTCCGATGTAATTTGATGGTTTTAGTGTTGTTGGATGTGTTTTTATGATTGGAACAAGTTTGAATAACGTTATAGGATGTATTGGTACTTTTGGTTGAGGTCCCGAGGCCTCCGGGTGATTTCGGATGGCTAACGAGATGAAATTTGGAGTTTGGAGACTACTGAAGGGTTCTGGTATCTGACATTCTCGCTTCTGCGGAAATGGACCGCAAAAGTGGTTCCGCAGAAGCAAAAGGGAAGCCGCAGAAGCAGAACGTGGAGATTGGGCAGCTTCCACAGAAGCGGACGTTTAAACAGCATAAGCGGTCTCGCTTTTGCGAAAAATGGACCGCAGAAGCGGTCCTGGGCAAAATGAGGGAAACCGCAGAAGCGGGAGTCGCATAAGCGATATTTTTCGCAAAAGTGGAAGTCCCAAAAGTGATATTTGTATCGCAGAAGCGGAAATTGGCCTGGACAGAAAGGTTAAGTTCTGGAAATGGGACTTCGTTCCCATTTCCCATTTTTTGTCGATTTGGAGCTCGGTTAAGGCGATTTTTGGTCCGATTTTCATAGAAAACAATGGGGTAAGTGTTCTTAACTAAATTTTGGTTGTATAACTTGAATCTATCACGAGTTTTGGCATTTAATCTGAGAATTTTATTGAAAAAGTGTACAAAACCCTCTTGGATAGAATCAACGATTTGAGGGTCGAAATGATATGGGAATTGAATAATTTTTACATGGTTAGACTCGTGGCGAGATAAGGAAGACGGTGATGTTAATTTTATAATTTTTCGAGACGTGGGCCCGGGGCTCTGGTTTTGCAAATTTCGTGAATTTTTATGTTTTTCGAGTCTTTTCAATTGGGTTATGTCGCCTTAGCCTATTGTAATGTATTCGTTGTGGTTTTGAGCAAATTTGACGCGCGAGGAAGTCGATTTGCGAGGCAAGGGCATAACGAGCCAGGATTTTGGCCGGCTCGAGGTGAGTAATGATTGTAAATGATATCCTGAGGGTTTGAAACCCCGGATTTGCACACCGTAGTGCTATATTGAGGTGACTTGCACACCAGATAGCGAGCGTAGGGTAGAGCACCGTTAGGGATTGTGACGTGGTCCGTCCCGGTTGTTGATTTTACCGCGTATTTGACTGAAACTTATTTGATATTATTATTGTTTGGGCTGATTGCCATGTTTGGGCTTAATGCCGATTGCTTGAATCCTTATTGGATATTTTTATCACTCTTTCCTCACTATTTGAAATATTATTTGAACTCAATCCAATTGAATTACACTGTTTCATGAACTCAGCTACATTTATACTCAACTTGAGATTTAAATGATATTTCTAATGTTGTTTGAGTTGGGCACCATTGTTTTACTGATGCCCAAGGGGCTTATGATTATTTCTGGACTGATTGAGGCCGAGGCCATTTGTGAGGATATGTTGTGTGATGTGAGGCAGGCTTTCAGGCCTAGAGTGATATGAGAAGGCTTTCAGGCATTATGTTGATATAGCGCTTGGGCCGTAAGGGTCCCCTCCGGAGTCTGCACACCCACAGTGAGCGTAGGGTACCCAGGTGAGTTGGGAGTGAGCCCGAGGGGCTGATGTTGTGTTTTTGTGAGTTGGGAATGAGCCCGAGAGGCTGATGTTGTACCATGTGAGTTGGGAGAGAGCCCGAAGGGCTGATGTGAGTTGGGAGTGAGCCCGAGGGGCTCATGTTGTATTGTGTGACTGATACTGAGCCCGAGGGGCGAACATTTATGTGCTCATCTTGCATATTTACTTGTCTTTTACCTGTTATACTGTGGTACTTGTGCCCGAGGGGCGGATTTTCTGTGCATATCAGCACTAACTGTTTTGAAATCGTTTTTCGTAATTATTGAAAAGACCATTTTCAAAAGAGAATTGAACTGAGCCAAGGTATTTCTAAAGATTTCATAGATTTTACTATTTTCTCAGAAATTGTACCCGGCTTCTATACAACATGTTGGTTGCTTTACGTGATTTCTTGCTGCTCAGTTATTATTTACTTTTATTACTCATTGAGTTGGAGTACTCACTTTACTCCATGCACCTTGCGTGCAGTTGCAGGTATTGTTCACCCGGAAGCGGGTTAATAGCTGATTGAATGTATTACTACTGTAGTGGGCAAGGTGACCGCCAGCATTCGCGGCGCCAGACTTCATCTTTTGAACTCCAGATTTTATTTTGTATTTATTATTGGCCCTCTAGTGGTGTTCATTCTTCTTTAGATGCTCGTGACTTTTGACACCCCGATTGGGGCGGTGTTGGGTTGGATTTTCCGCATTTTTATCTATACTTCCGCTATTTGGTATTATTAAACCATGTTATACTATAATTGTGTTAATAATCATTTTAAAAAAATGAATTGGGTTGATTGGCTGGCCTTGTCTTCACGAGAGGCGCCATCACGACCAGGTTCGGGATTTGGGGTGTGATAGGGCAACACCTATATATCCACCAACTGCCCAATTCATGATCAGGTCCCAGTTGTGGACGCTCCAGCGGGACCAGCTTAGGCACCGCCTGTGTCTATTGTTATTCAAGGTCTTCAGGAGACCTTAGCTCAGATTTTTACAGTATGCACAAGTCTTGCTTAGGCGGTCACCGTTTCTGCTACAACAGCTAATTCCTCAGCTAGGGAGGCACTCAGATCCCGCCGCCCGTACACCCGAGCAGGTTGTTCAGGGACTTCAGACACCGGGGGAACCACCAGCCCAGCCAGTTATACCTGCCCAGGACTGTATGGTTCCAGTCATGCATGATGACGAGCAACGTAGGTTGGAGAGATTTGATAGACTTGTTGATACCCAATTTTTCTCTGTATATTTTTTATGTGCAAAATATCTTTAAAATAGCACATATACGCATATATAAGTATATCCAAGTATTTTACTATTTTCTCCATAATTGTTAAGGTTTAAAACTGATTTATTTCCCTTTTTTTTCATCCATAAAAGCCCAATGATTATTTTTAACATTATTATTTTTGGTATTGGAATTTTATATTTATGCTGAAATATAGCTAACATAATTTTTGTATTTTTTTTATAAATTTATTTAGTATTTTAAAAGCTAAATTACATACAATTAACATTTAATTGCGTTTATAATTACAAAAAAATGGGTCCAGTATTTTTTAATCTAATATTTATATATTATAAATTAATTTAGTACTTTTAATTTGTTCCTAGAAATTATTTTACTATTTTTTATCAAAGAAATAAGGGAAAATGGCTATTTAGATGTTAGCTTGTTTTTATTTCGATTTTGGCCAGATTTGGCACCCATAATCCAGTCCAATTTCAATTTCAAATTGCCCAGCCCAATTCCTAAAACTACCCAACCCACAGCCCATCTAAAAGACCCTCCCAGCTCCCCATTTAATTCAGGTCGTTGATCGAAATGATCAACGACCACAGTTCCCCCTTTCATTTCTAGTTTTACCAATACCCCCCTAAACCTAAATCATTTTCCACCTACCAAGCCGCCTCTGAAACTCCCCCCATTCTCTCAAACTCTCTCGAAGCTTCTCAAACCCTAGCCGCCTCCCACCACTTCCACCCTAAAGCCATCGGAATCCATGTCTTCCAAGGCCATCGGAGTCCTACACCGGCCTTCTACGACTCCCACACGCTTGGTTTTTAAAGATTCAAGGTTTGACCATGACGGAGCTTGGTCCAGGCTTCATTTTGTTTGAGTTCTATGGCCATCTCCGGCCTAGCTCCGGCATGCCATAGTTGTTCGAGCTTAGTTTTGACCTCTCCGACTTAGATCAGTGACTTTTCCAAGCCTTTCTCACTATTGGGGTTCTTTTGAAACCCTAACCCTTCGAGGTTTTTCTGATTCCTTTAGATCCGTTGTGTATCTATGCGTTCCCTAAGCTTTTAAACGATTTTCTTGACTTTTCTTTCAAAAACTACTTTCAAAACCATTTCTTTTCCAATCTAGGGTTTTCTGAAAAGTATTTAAATGTTTCTCTGACTTTCCTTTTCTTTTTGTGTGTATTTCCCTCTGTTGTGTTCTTGTATTTTCTTTTATCGTGTTCTTGTATATTTTTTCTACTGTATTTTCCTATACTGTGTTATCGTATGCTTTTTCTACTGTATTTTCCTCTACTATGTTCTTGTGTGTTTCTTCTACTGTATTTTCCATTAGTGTAACGATTCGACCGGTCGTTTTGAGCTCTATCGCATCGTTCAGCGGTATGAGGCCATGAGCAGCTTCATTTAAGGTATATTGACTTGTGCGTATGGTCAGAATTGAAATTCAGGAAGATCAGAGTTAAATTTGAATGAAAAATTCCCATTTCAGAAGACTTAAGTTGGAGAAAATGGCTAAGATTGGAATTTTGAGTAAACGACCTCGGAATCAAGATCTGAGGGTTCCAGCAGGTTCGTATGATGATTTCGGACTTAGGCATATGCCCGGATCGGGTTTGGATGACTCGGGAGTGTTTGGCCGCCTATTGTGGAAGTTGACACTTTGGAAGAAATTTCATAAGTTTGGTTTGAAGTGCATTTCAGTGACATCGATGTCTGTTTGGAATTCCGAGACTGGGATTAGCTCCGTATGATGATCCTGGAGTTGGGAGCGCGATCGGAAGTGAATTCGGAGGTCCGTAGGTCATTTTGGAAGCCATTTGGCTAAAGATAGAAATTTGAAGGTTTTTGAGAAGTTTGACCGAAAGTGGACTTTTTGATATCGGGGTTAGAATCCGATTCCGGAAGTTGAAGTAGGTCTGTAATGTCAAATATGACTTGTGTGCAAAATTTGAGGTCAATCGGACGTGATTTGATAGGTTTAAACATCGGAAATAGAAGTTGGAAATTTCAAGGTTCATAAAGCTTGGATTGGAGGATGAATGATGATTTTAGCGTCGTTTGATGTTATTTGAGGCCTCGAGCAAGTCCGTAACATGTTTTGGGATTGGTTGGTTGAGGTCCTGGGGGCCTCGGGTGGATTCCGGGTGGTTAACGGATCGAATTTGGAAGTTGAAGAATGGATGAAGGGTCTGGTTGCTGATATTTCCGCTTCTGCGGAAATGGAACCGCAGAAGTGAGGAAGGGACCGCAGAAGCGGTTGGGAGTGAAGGGAGTAGGGACGGCATATGCGGTTAGGAATCCGCAGAAGTGGAGCCGCAGAAGCGGCCAGGAAGACCGCAGATGCGGATTTTGGAGGAGCGAGCTGGGACCGCAGATGCGGTCGGGGAGCCGCAGATACGGGACCGCACCTGCGGAAAAGGAAGCACAGAAGAGGAATCTGGGAAGCTTGGGAAGGAGCCGTAGAAGCGGCATTTTGACCGCATAAGCGGAAATAGTTCCGCAGAAGCGAAAATCACTGGAGGCAGAAGACTTGTTTTAAATTGGGGTTTTGGCTCATTTCACCCATTTTCTCATGGCTTGGGCGATTTTTGGAGAGCTTCAAAGGGGGATTTCGTCACCTATGTTAAGGTAAGTTACCCCTACTCATTTCCAAGTTAAATACAAGATTATATCATGTAATTAGGCATGAAAATTGTGGAAAAAATTGGGATTTTTGAAAGAAAACCTAGAAACTTGATAAATTGGATTTTACCACGAATTTGAGCATGAAATTAGGAGTAAATTATATATTTGATGCTAGTGAAGCTATGGGTAGTGTATATCTTCGAGAAATTTCGGAATCCGGGCACGTGGGCCCGAGGGCATTTTGGTCATTTCACTAAGTAGGGTTGGGGATTTGTATAATTTGAATTGTTAACAAGTATTCGAGTATATTCTCATTAGTTTGCCATTATTTGGCTAGTTTTGGAACATTTGGCAACGATTCGAGTCGTCGGGAAGGCCTGGAGGCCGTTTATGGATTTTCAGAGCGAGGCGAGTCTCCTTTCTAACCTTGTAAGAGGGAATTGTTCCCATAGGTGAAATAATTGATTATGTACTCCTATATGTGGGGGCTACGTACGCACAAGGTGACGAGAGCCCGTGCGTATCTACTATTATGCTATTGTCCGGGTAGTTAGGACCCATGTGCATGTTATACTTTGATTATTTATGAACCCATAGATAGTTTGAATTGTTCAAATTACCTTGGATTGGTAAAGGAATGTAAAAAGAGATTAAAAATCATTTTCCTGAATTGTTAAAAAGAGAAATTGTCTTATTTGGATAAATATCCCCGATGAATTCTTAATTGGCTACTTGAGCATGTATTTGGATAAATATCCCCGATGGTTATGTGTTTATTTATGGAACGGGACAAACGCCTCGGCAGATTAAATAGATGCATCTATGGTTCGGGCCGTTCGACCCTCGGCAGTGCACATTTTACATTCCTATTGGATCGGATCGTCGCCTCGGTGTGATTTGCGCATGTTATTTTTCATTTGGGAATTTTAAATGTGAAATTTGCCTTCGTGGCTTGATATAAATTGATAAGATATTAAGGAATAAACCTTGAAAGCCCTTGATCATTTGTTGAAAGTGTTTACCTGTTTTTTGTCTTCGCGAATTAAAACTACTATATAAATCCATGACTTTCCTCATATTTCTAGGATATTGATAATCCACCTCTAGTAAGTGTCGAAGTTGACCGTCTCGTCTCTATTTCTTCGTGATTAGGCGGGATACTCATTGTGTACACGTTGTTTACGTACTCATACTACACTTCTGTGCATTTTTGTTGCACAGGTATATGTATCTCTAGCAGTCTACTGGGCGTAGCAGCGCGAAGGATTCTGGGACTAGGTGAGCTGCATTGTTCGAGGCGACCCGCAGCTAGTGTAGTTCCTTTCAACATTTTTATATTCATTCCCTGTCCACTGTATTTCGGACAGATGTTGTATTTTATTTTCCTTATTAGTAGAAGCTCATGCACTTGTGACACCTGGTTCTGGGATGGTTTTCGAAAGATGTGTACTAATAGTTATTACTTAATTTGAATTGAAGTAAAGATTATTTTAACTGTGAAAAATAGAAGGAAAAATCCTAGATTTGCAAAGTTATTAAAAGAGAATTTAATTGATAATTTAGTTGGCTTGCTCGACAGAGGTGTCCGGCGCCACCACGACCCTTAGTGGATTTTGGGCCATGACAATATGGTATCAGAGCCCTAGGTTCCCGTCGGTCTCACGAGTCATGAGCAAGTCTAGTAAAGTCTCGCGGATCGGTACAGAGACGTCTGTACTTATCGTCGGGAGGTTACAAGGCTGTTAGGAGTACTTCCCTTCCTTCGAGGCTTATGCCTTTGATTTCTTCCTACTAGGTCTTACGCGAGCGCATGTTATAAATAAAAAATTAAAGGATTGTAATGGAACTACAAATGTGGTGCAGGATGATTTCCCGGTATAGTTGATTGGACTATTATAGTCGCATTATGGAAGGGTATTCTGTTGTTTTACCTCAGTAACATGCCTTCTAAGAGACTTGAGGCTAGGCACAGGTTGTTATGATGCTTATGAACAATTATTCCGCAGTGTTGTGGTCATAGTGATGGTAAGATGTTTGCCCACGTGTCGGGGCAGTGAATGAATTGAAGGGAGGTTTACTTAGTGTGTAATCAAGGGATTTAGTATTTATTCCCGGCAGGGGAAAGGCAGTCGGACTAAGAATAGTTAGATGAAGGCTGGTGGAGGTAATGAGACTTGGTATTTGCAAGCGTGGTGGAGCTTTCTTTTATGAGAAGGTGTCGTGGTCCTGATTGAATGTACTAAGTTTATTGGTGTTACAATCTGCTACAGTTCGCCTTTATGGCAAGATATTGTGAAATAGTATTGGAAATACAACTGTCAGATATCGCATGGTGCAGTGGTTTAAGATCGAATCAAAATTCCTAATGTTGACGTATCGATAAAGATGACCTTTGGAAAGGTTTAAAAGTTAGCAGCCATTGTGGGTTCAAGTGCCGCGAAGATAGAGTTTATTTAAGGCAGCAAATGAGCAGCAAAGTTTGAGGAAAGATGTGTGGGAAGTGTCAGGTGGTGTCAAAATTTCCTAGAAGGCCAGGTATATGAAGCAACGGTCTAGTGGGTGATTAAAGAAGTGAGTTTGCCCAAAGTGGGAGAGTGGCGGATGTTTCATATAGGCTTGGTAGTAGGATGACTACGCGCCAAAGGAGAGTTTGGAATGATATGGGATTTTAGCGACTGGCCATTGAAGTCTGCGGATGTAAATTGAAGTATGGGCCATTATGCGGCAGGAGATTTGGTATAACGGGATGGAGCTGCTTGAAATGAAGAAGGACGGAGCATAACTCTGAATTTGGAAAGGTGTTGCCGCTCATTTAATTGATGTCCACGAGGAGTGAATGGACTGGTGCAGCTAGAGAGTGAGCTTGGACTCAGGATTTGGTTATTGATGTCATAGTGATTGTATCCCGTGCAGTAGCATTTGGAAGATGTCGGGAAGTGATTTTCGTAGGCGGGTTATTTCCCGTGAGCGGATTAGCGGTCGCATGGTTGGCGAAACTTCTGCAGAGAGTTACATAAGTTATCCAACAAAGAGATCGGTCGTGCGAATGTGATTGATGATTCAGAATATGAAAGATGGGGATTTACAGAAAGATTTCTGAGAATTTGCGATGGATGATTGCGTAAGGTTATGTCAACAAGAGATAAAGAAGTCTGGTGAGTTTCAGAGTTGTGTAATAGTGGCTTCAAGCTAAGTGGGAGAGTCCCACCGCCTGAGATTGGGTTGCATGGTTAACTACTTGCGAGGTTTCTGTTTATCTGCATATTGATGGGTTGTTTCAGTTACGGGAAAAACCCATAAGTGGTAATTTGAGCGGGCGAATTGTTGGAGGCATGCTATGGTTGGCCTTATTGCTCATGTTCGGACTTGGGAAAAAGGTTCAAGGATTATGCCTTGTATAGATACAGGTTTCAGAGGAAGTGATTTCGCCGGGTGCTTCGCCGAGAGAGTATTCGTGTGTTATAAGATTTATGGAGCGGATTATATTCGGGACCAAGTTGTCACACCTCCTTTTTCCGAAAGATGCTTTATCGGCTTTTACTACACCCCGGGAAGGGATATAGTAAAGAAAGGAGTTTTCTCCAATTTAAGGACAATCGAAACAGGATTCGTTTTTTTATTTATTTAAGATTCAGAGTCGCCACTTGGGAGATTTATGGTTTCCCAAGTCACCGGTTTGAATCCCGAATCGAGGAAGGGTTTGACTCTGTTTAACAGTCGCGAACCAGAAATCCGGGTAAGGAATTCTGTTAACCCGGGAGAAGGTGTTAGGCATTCCCGAGTTCCGTGGTTCTAGCACGGTCGCTCAACTGTTATATTTGGCTAAAAATTATTATTTTTGTACATGTTACTTTACTTGTGCAATTTTAAAATTAATTACCGCTTTTATCAATTATTTTATTTAAGAAAGTGAACGTCGTTTAAGCACATGTTTTCGGATCACGTCACATGAAATGCACCCAGATCCTTGACACATTCTTATTCGACGTTTTCGGATTTGGATTTGGGTTGCATGAAATGCACACCCACATTAGGAAGGTAAGATTATTAAAAATCACGGCTAAAGCGACTAACGCATTGTTAGCTTTGGGGAAGGCCGTGAAATTTGCTAAAGGCCCATCCCGAATTTTTAAGTATTTTTATTTAAGCAATTATTGAGGGCCCCGAAATTATGTATTTGATTTGGCGAGGCTCGTCTCATTATTTATTAAAAGGACAATCTAAAAGTAACTACTATTTTCTATTAAAGATTTATCTCTAAAACAAAGGAAAATCCTAACTAATTTGTTATATGAACATTTCAGTTTATTGTGTAACACAAACAAATCCAAATATTGTTTTAGACTTGGGGCTCCAGAAGCCCGATATATATGTTGTATTTAAGTCTTTTAACAGTAGGCTTCAAGCAGGCCCAATATGCGAACAAAAAAACAGGGCCAAGCATTCTGTGTTAAAAAAAATCAATTTCGGATCATCATTTCAAATTTGATGTTTATAATTTGGTCAAATCTAAAACTAATGAATTTATATTAGTGAACTACAACGATTAAATTTGCATAGTCAAAAATTATTATGAAAACAAACACGTAAACCTGTTGTATTGTCAAACTACTTTGAATTCAAAAGTCAAACACTGTAATCAAAATGTCTTAAAAAAAATCATTTATATATTTAGTTAAAACCTATTGTTCATGCCCTTTTTAGTCTATTTCAACCATGGTTCAAATTAACAAACTAACTAAAACTGAAGTTCCATATGCACTAAATTGTTATTAGTCTAGAATTAATCTATGATAAAGCTATATGTGTTTTCAGATTTATTATCCTGAATCTTACAAATGCTGTGATGCAAATTAACAGATTTAATATGAAATCATCAAAAATTAACTGACTAGTGCTTTATCAAAAAAAAAAATTTAAAAATCTGAAATCAATGTGATTTTAATACTGAGTTCACAACTAGAATAACTACAACTGAAAGGTCAAAACTAATGATTATCCTTAGGTTTTAACAATCTAATTATACAAATACTATTACAAGGAATTCTAGATACTACTAATGCTTTCTTACAAATTAAATACCATTCTAATCCAAACACAATAGTAAAACAGTCCAAAATTACAATCCAGTTATACATCTAATTCAGAATATAACTACAAATCAAATTTATGATCAAAATATTATTACATAAGGATTCAGTTCAATCTAACAGTTCAAGCACATCACAACACGAACAAAATTGGCAAAATGTAGTTTCAATTCATCTCAAGCTGAAGGTTACACAAAGGAGAATTCAAATATGTACCTGGATTTGAAATTACAATGAAGATGAAGTATCACCTACAGCAACAGCAGCAGAAACAGGAAAATAAATCCAAACACAGCCTCAATACACCAGAATTAAGCCACAACAAAATGTAAATCAATGAGCAAACAAACTTGATCAATTCAATATACTTTCACAGTATTTCAACTACCAGAATCTGCGAGAATCAGTATACCGCTTCCAAATTGTACTAAAGGTCAATGAAACAGTGGACTTTTGGATATTTCCACTAATTTTAATGTTTTTGAGTTTTTGAAGTATTTAATTTCGAAAATTTGGATCTAGAGTGGCAGAAGTTACTTGAGAGATATTTCAGATTGTCCAAAAACTTCTGAAATAAGGCATATTGATGTCTATTTATATATTTAAATTTGGAGGGAAGTTCAAATTTTATTAATTACACTATGGTCCCTCTTTTATTTCATTTATACCCTTATTCTTTTACTTGTAATTCAATTAACTAACCATATTTATGAAAAATTATGCTAACACCCCAATCTAGAATCTTCTAACCTAGTGTAATTCCCTATCTACCCCCACTTCATTTAGAAATCTACCCCATTGCCCTTTTTCCTATACCAAAACTGCCCTCCCTTCCTTAGTTTTATTACCATTAACCCTCTTTATATACCCCAAAACACCCCTGAGATTTAATTGAATTTACTAACTAACCTATTGCCTTTTTACCCTTTTACCCCCTGAATTATTTAACTATCGAATTGCAATTAATCTAATTAGCTACTAATTATAACAAATTAATTATCAGAATTTAACAAATCTAATTTTAATTCTAACTAATTACTGATTATCATTTAACAGCTATAACCAAATCAACTAATTATTGTCAATTAAAAGTACTTAAACTAATTCACACTAACAATTATCAAAATTGACTAATTTCAGAAGCTAATGAAACAAACAATTAAAATCACACTAAAAATCCAATTATACTAATTTTGATATCAATTTATTTAAACCAAATATTATTCAAAAGTTT
>MU667671.1:4189-15182 GCA_026770625.1 Nicotiana glauca
CAGGCCTTGTGTTGATATTATTCAGGCTTTCAGGCCTTATTGATAGCGCTTGGGATGAAGGAGCCCCTCCGGAGTCTGCACACCCACAGTGAGCGCGGGGTACCCCTTGATATGAACAGTGGTAACAATGACACTGTTGTATGTGTTTCGGTCAAGTAACAATTACTGACCAGTCAGGTAACAATGGCTGACTAGTGGTAACAATGACACTGAAACACTTTGGTCAGGTAACAATGGCTGACCTTATTTCTGTATTCTTGTTCAATTGATTTCTTTAAAGAGAATGTTGCTATAATTTCATGGATTCTACTGTCTATTTGGTTTACTGCTTAAGATAGCATTATTTATGCCTTTTTGGGATGTTGTACTTTTAGTTATTATTCACTTTTATTACCACTGAATTGAAAGTACTCACTTTACTCCCTGCACCATGTGTGCAGATCTAGGTTATTTTCATCAGGCGGAGTGAGTCTAGTCGATTTGGAGTTTTCTCCCAGGAGTATTCGAGGTAGCTGCACGGCGTTCGCAGCCGAGGATTCTCCCTTCTAACTTATTCTTTATTTCCACATTTTTAGTATTAGATAGACTTGTAGTAGGATGATATACTGTCTTTAGAGGCTCGTGGTCGTGACACCGGGTCCTAGTTGGGCTGTTTCGGTGTATTTTTGTCAGATTTTCGTATTATATCAGTATTTCGAACTTTTACTTGGAAAAGTATTGCTTTTATTTGTGTGGTTAAATGGGGGAAATTGCTATGAATAGTCGTGCTTGCCTAGTAGTGTGCTGGGCGTCATCATGACCGGGTTGGGGTCGTGACAAGTTAAGTCATTTGAAGGTGTATTAGCCATATATTTTTTTATCAATTGCTCCTCATCCGTAAACTTAACAACACTATAAACTTCCTTTTGCAGTTGAATGTTCTCGCTCTTGACAATAACCTTAAACATGAGTTTTCTTTAGAGAACATTGTTCAGCTCTACTGGATACGGAAACATGTCAACACCTCCAGTATTCTAGAATGAAAATTTGCGTTTGAATTTAAATAAAAAGAAATATGAATATAATTAGTTTATATACTTCAAAAAATCCTTCCTTCAATTCTTTTTCCGATTTGCCTATGAGAAACATGGCTTCGCGGTCCCAAAGCAATAGGGAAATAGATCCAGTAGTATCCATTACCCTAACCTGAAGCTTGTACCTAATTGCACAACAAACATTTAAGATATAAATGTACATTTTTTATGAATTAAGCAAATAGAGTTGCTGCTTTTACCTAATAACTGCTGAGTAATCTTCATTTTTATATTTGTGGTTTGGGCATTGAAAAATATTTCCTACTTTATCCACCTTCTTTTGACACTTCTTGCAACTGATATACGATCATCCTTTTCCAAGTTCTAAATTTTCTATACTTGCAACAATCCAACAGGGACCTTCCTGTTTAATAAAATGATTAAACTTTAGGTCGTGACGTATATAGAGAGGGTATATGTGCAAATCAAAACTAATAATATGTAATTTGCATCTTTACATTAAAAAAATTAAAAATTTCAACCAATATGTCATATGAGAGATGAAGATATAACGTCGGACATCCATAAATTAGCATGGACAAAATGCTTAAGAAAATTGGAATATATTGTCTGTAAAATGGGACGGAAAGGTTTCATAAAATGTGGGGCAGGGGCAGACCAACATATACTATATGTTTGTGTTTCCACCTAGTAATGATCATATATTCATAATAATTTAACTTTTTCATGAAAGATCTCTTTAATTTATAGCAAGTATACATTATATTTGTGTTGTTATGGAATATCAGGTATCCAATTCAGTGATAATAAATAAGTTTAAAGTACATTATCAATATGATAAGATTGGTTACTATATTTTCATGACATGTGTTAGAAATATTTAACGACAATTTAATGTACTAAAATAGGAGAAGCAAAGGCTGAAATATAAGAACAAAACAATTGCCCAAAAGATGGTCTTCTGAAAATTCAAAGAAATAAGATAAAAAGAGTTAACTCACTTGCATGGACTCCACTAATTGGGCAATTATTTTAAGTTCAATAATGTCCTTCTCTAACTCATCCGAAACAGAGTAACTTTGTTGAGAGATGGTTTGAGTCAGCCTTTCAGAGCAACTATCCCGAACAGCATTTAATCTATATTTATAAATCAGGATTACAGTTAGAACTATACGTAAAAAGATAGATATGAGGGTAGATACATGATTAAATATATTTAACCGTGATTTAAACTCTTCTGATTGAGGAAATGTAGGATTAATCCACAACTTTGATGTATTCCAAGTGTTGCGCACAGAATATGAATCTGCAAAAAATAATTATTTGCAACATGTAATGAATAAGTTTGACAAGGTAATGTTAAATTTAACAGTTAAATGTTACCTTGAAATTTATGGGCTTTTATGAGCTGCATAACAACAATAATACGCTGGTTGTTAGAACTTAAAAGGTGAGGTATAACTTGATCAACAAATTCGCCCCAGAATGTAGCAGATAACTTGTTCCTCCTGTCAAACAGAAATAGTGTATAATGTTTAGTATATGTATTTATCAAATCTATCATTAATCAATGGTTGTCTGTTTATTCTTACTCATCATCTTCTAGTTCGATATCCATATACTTCCTACTAATTTCACCTTATTTTTGCGTTTGTACCTCACTAAAATTGACAATTTCTCCGATAACATCTAAAGAAAAAAAATAATGTTAAAATAAGTAGCATCAATCTATTACAAAAAAAAATATATAAAAATAAATTAAAGTAAACATAAATATTACCAAATAATTCACTCTTGTTGACATCAACTTTATTTATCAATTGATGATATGGTCGCAGATCAAAGATATTTATTAGAAAAAGTGGATCAATTGTTTCAGCCACTGTTGTCCGTTGAATAAACGTCAGCATCAATCTATGTTTTGTGGTGCTGAACCTCTCCTTGTTTTGGCAAACGATAAAGTTTGCCATAACATATAATCTATGCTCATTAATTTTTTTATTGAAAATATGCAAAACAGACTTGCCAATAGAAGCATGTATACGATCGCTCTACAAAGAAATTACAATAAATAAAATATATTACAAATTATTATAGTAATAGTATTTATATTAACTATACTTTTAAACAGTACAGTTAAACAAAATAATTAGTGACAGTAATAAAGGAAAAAATGCAGATTTGCAAGTCATGCAAATTCTACTAAAACAGAAGTTCCATTCTACTAAAACAGAAGTTCGAAAGACAAATCCTTGTAAATGTAATAGTAAAAGTTTTATTGAATCAAAGCATTCATAAGCTTTTCAGTGAATACTACTTTGTTTGAGACTTTTACTATCGACTGCCAGTTTGTCCTAGATGGTTAGGGCTTATATGATATAAGCTAGTAGTCCTTACATGTAACTGTGTGAGTTATCCAAGGATGAATGAAGTCTACTTGGTTGTAATTACATTTACATTAAAACATCCTCAAGTGTGGTTCCCCCTCTTAAAAAGGTGTTAGCTTAAACTAAATTATAAGCTACAAAAAATACTAATATGGTCTTCTTTCTGTCAATCCGATTCCATAACCATGTCCCTCATGTACAAATAATAAATTGCGTGCATTTGTCAAAGGGAAAACAACAACTACAAAGTATCCACAGTTATACGGAATAGAAGACAGAGCATTGCCACTAAAGTTGTTTTACACTTGCAACTAAACCAAATATTCATATAACAATGTGGAAGAGCAAAACAAATCTGTGTATATTGAATATAACAATGTGAAAGATCAAAACAAATGTATGTATATTGATATTTAAAGTTCAAATAGCATAAAGGAATTAGCAACGCAATAACATATTAAAAATACCTTTTCATCTTGTAGAACCAATTCAATCGAGAATATAGATCCAGGATTAAAACGATCCGGTTTTTCCCACATACGGACAACCCGAACTTTCAACTTCCATTGCATCTTTGAAATGGTTATATCATTGATGAAATCAAACTTAGCGGCCATCTTTTGACTAATCCGTAAGTTTTGTTGAAATCTTCGTAGAAAATCTACACCATAGAATTCAAGCAGGTGTAGGTATGGAAGAAATATAAATTTTGCGGTTTATGGTTTGAGCAGTTGCTACCAAGTATACTACATCGTGGGTTAGACAGTTCAACATTTTGTTGAATTTGCAGAGACAATTTAGGGTTAATTGAAGGTCAAATTTGTTAACCTATTTTTGTGGAGTAAAACGTTTTCCCACACGTTCATTTAATTTCATTTAATAATAATTAAAACAAATATAAAATGAGATATGTAAAAGGAAGTTTGAACGGTTTTTCCTTTAATATTAATTAAAACAAATATAAAATGAGATATGTAAAAGGAAGTTTGAACGGTTTGTTTCCCAACCCACATTCATTTAATGATTTTAAAAAATTTTAAATTAAAAAATTGGAGAAGAAGGTTTAACTTTTCTGAACTGAACGGTTTCAGAGGATTTTTTCCCAAAAATTTTTTCCTTTAATAATAATTAAAACAAATATAAAATGAGATATGTAAAAGGAAGTTTGAACGGTTTTTCCCTTTAATATTAATTAAAACAAATATAAAATGAGATATGTAAAAGAAAGTTTGAACGGTATGTTTCCCAACCCACGTTCATTTAATGATTTAAAAAAATTTTAAATTAAAAAATTGGAGAAGAAGGTTTAGCTTTTCTGAACTGAACGGTTTCAGAAGATTTTTTTTCAAAAATTTTAACTAAATAACCTCTATTTATATTTACAATCCTATTAAAAGTAAAATTGTACTTCCTTATTAGTGTACTTCCTAATATGTAGGAGAATTGTCTTAATGTGCCATGTGTCGTGATAGAATTTTCTCATTTGGCATTATGAGAGGCTTTTATCCCTTTCTTTTAATTATATATAGATTCCCAAACTCAAATTTAAGACAATTAAATGTGAAAGATCTCATCCATCCAGCGATATGGTATTAATGATGATGCTTCTACATTTTTTGGCTCAATTTAATGATGATGCTTCTACATTTTTTGGCTCAATTTGTTGATCAATCAACAAATTAAAAGAAAATATAAAGGCTGGTGTTTCATTGTGTGAATTCTAAAGAAAGAGTTCGTATAGTGGCGGACGAAGTGTAGTATCACCGCGTTCAACTAAACCCATAACTTTTGACATTAAATAAAAATTTATGTGTAAAAATTCATTAAAATTACAAAAATAATAAATATGAATCCATAACTTTAAAAATCTAATAAGTTCAATGTTAAAAACTTTAAAAATTGAACCCATAAGATTTAAATCTTGGATCCGGCTCTGCGTATATATAGTAAAAATTGCATGGGGCGCCCTATTTGGGCGCCCCATTTTAACCTGTAGCCGCTTTGTCTTTTTGTTTGCATCTGTACCCACTTTTTAAAAAATTTCAGCTTCTCTTTATAACTGAGACACTTCAGCTCTAGAGCTGAAGTTTCTGGGTTACTAAACAAAAACTTCAGCTCTAGAGCTAAAGTTTTTATTTTATAACTGGGAAACTTCAGCTCTAGCTGAAGTTTTTTATTTTATAACTGGAAAACTTCAGCTCTAGACCTGAAGTTTTTATTTTATAACTTGAAAACTTCAGCTCTAAAGCTGAAGTCTCCGGGTTACTAAACAAAAACTTCAGCTCTATAACTGGAAAACTTCAGCTCTAGAGCTGAAGTTTTTATTTTATAACTTGAAAACTTCAGCTCTAAAGCTGAAGTTTCCGGGTTACTAAACAAAAACTTCAGCTCTATAACTGGAAAACTTCAGCTCTAGAGCTGAAGTTTTTATTTTATAACTTGAAAACTTCAGCTCTAGACCTGAAGTTTTTATTTTATAACTTGAAAACTTCAGCTCTAAAGCTGAAGTTTCCGGGTTACTAAACAAAAACTTCAGCTCTATAACTGCAAAACTTCAGCTCTGGAGCTGAAGTTTTTATTTTCTAACTTGAAAACTTCAGCTCTAGAGCTGAAGTTTCCCGGTTACTAAACAAAAACTTCAGCTCTAAAGCTGAAGTTTAACTTTAGCTCTAGAGCTGAAGTTTTCTAGTTACAACATAGAAACTTTAGCTCTAGAGCTGAAGTTTCCTAGTTACAACAAAAAAACTTCAGCTCTAGAGCTGAAGTTTTTATTTTATAACTGGCAAACTTCAGCTCTAGAGCTGAAGTTTCCCGGTTACTAAACAAAAACTTATAAAATAAGAGCTGAAGTTCGCGAGTTACAAAATAAAAACTTCAGCTCTAGAGCTGAACTTCAGGCCCGGCTACTAAAATACTGAAGTTTTGTGTAATTGCCTTTGCTACTTCAGCCCCGTGTGCTGAAGTTATGTGAAAAAGCGGGTACGCTTGCAAATTTTTTTTGCAAAGCGGGCACATGTTAAAATATGACACAAAAAGCGGGTATAGATGCAAATGCCCCGTATATATATGATTGAGAGTTATTTCTTAGATAGAAAATTTCTAAATAGAGTAACTTACCTTTTATTGATAGAAATATAACAGTCCAAGCCCAATCTACGGATCCGGCCCAAGCCAACCCTTCAGAGACTTGATTTGTTGCAGGTGGGTTTAGTGTGTACTTTATAGTCTTTTCACATGACATTATATTAGAAAGATATATAGGATATTTTGTATGGAAGGTTCTAGATAGCTCATTCTTTTAGATTACATACAATGAAATAATATGTCTGTTCCTTCTTCTGAATTGGGAAATCTCACCCAATTTCATTTCTCAAATTCCCTCGATTTTATGATGTAATCATGGTATCAGAGCTTGGAATCGTGTAGTTCTCGACTAGCTCTTCATCCCGATGTTCCCCTTGAATGATTTCGTTGGAGTTCTCGGCGCCCAACGATTCTAGGGTTTTCGTTTCTGGCAATTTCCCAATAGTTGCTAATTTTTGTTCTTCTACGGTTGCTTCTAGTTGATTCCTGGTGCTTTTCTTATACTTCACGGTGATTTGATAATATTATCTGGGTTTTCTAGTATTGCCAGTAGTATTGAAGATTTTTTACATCTTCGGTTGATACATCTCCTTCCTCTTTTCCTGAAGTCCCTACATTGAATGTTTTTGTGTGGGTTTGAATTAGTTCTGATATGGGGAGTGTGACTAACGACCCGTCTGGTCAAACGAGTCGGACTTCTAACACCGACGGTTTTGATGATTTTTCTATTCCTCCGTCTCATCCTTTTTACGTTCACCCATCAGACATCCCTGGTACTCAATTGGTATTTGTTCCATTCAATGGAAGTGGATTTGTTACTCTGAGGAAAAGCATGTTAATTTCGCTTTTCGCCAAAAACAAGCTTGGGTTGATCAATGGTAGGGTTTCTCAGCTAGCACCTGATTCCCCTTACTATCCTTTTTGGGAGCATTGTAATGACATGGTAATTGCTTGGATTACTAACTCTTTGTCCCGAGACATTGTGACGAGTGTGTTGGGTTTTAATACTGCAAAATATATTTGGACTGACATCAATGAAAGATATGGAGAATCTAATTGGTCAAAGTACATACAAATACAGAAGGAAATTAATTCTCTCTCACAAGGATCTTCCGACATTTCATCCTACTTTACTAAACTGAGAAGCTTGTGGGATGAGCTTCACACATCCTATGTAGGACCTGTTTGTTCGTGTGGGGCATTACCTAAATTCCTTGAAGATCAAAAACTTTTCCATTTTCTTAGTGGTCTCAATGACTCCTACTCTACGGCTAAGAGTACCGTTTTGATGATGTCTCCCTATCATAAAGTAAGTAAGGCCTATTCCATGTTACAACATGATGAAAGACAAAAGGAAGGTTCTTCTGCTGGATCTAATCTCTCAACTGATTCCATGTCCTTTGCCGTGTCCACTCATAACACTACCAACCATAGACATTTCAACCAACGTGTGAGTTTTGATCCTAAGAAACTGCCTCAGGATTTTCATGCAAGTACTGTAAGAAACTGGGACATACAATTGAAAAATGTTACAAATTGCATGGGTATCCATCTGACTTCAAGTTTACCAGGGGCAAGAGGTCAGTATCTTGTGTCCAGACTGAGGGTTCCAAGACTGAGGGTTCCAAACCTAAATGGTGTACACCCATACCTACTGAAGTCAATCCCCGTAGGTTCATTAAAGAACAATACCAACATTTTATGTGTGATAACCCGGCCCGTTGTCACGTGAGTTACTGCCCCGTTTTTCCCATGTTATGTTGTTCTTTTTTTTAATATCAGTATTTGAATGAATCGGATAGAATTGAGTTGGTTTAAGTTGGAAATGAGACACTTAGTCTCTTAGAAGAAAGCTTGTTTTAGAAAAGTCAACCGGAAGTTGACTATGTGGTTAGAGGGCTCGGATGTGAATTCCGGTGGTTTGGTTAGCTTCGGGGGATGATTTGTGACTTAGGAGTGTGATCGGAATTGATTTTAGAGGTCCGGTGTAGAATTAGGCTTGAATTGGCGAAGTTGGAATTTTGGCGAATTCCGGTTGATAGGTGAGATTTTGATCCGAGGGTCGGAAGGGAATTCCGAGAGTTTCAGTAGCTTCGTTAGGTGATTTTGGATATGTCTGTAAATTTTTAGGTCATTCGGATGTCGTTTGGTCGGGTTTTTTATTGAATGTGCAATTCAAAAGTTTTTAAGAAACTTAGGCTTTGATTTGATGAAAATTGAGGATTTTGAGGTTAATGATAGTGTTTTCATGATTTGAACAAGTTTGAATAGAGTTATAGGATGTATTGGTACTTTTGGTTGAGGTCCTGAGGGCCTCGGGGTGAGAACGGGTGTTAAAACGTGAAGTTTTTGAATTTGGCTTCAGGTTTGTTTTTGCTGTCAGCTGGTATTTCCGCTTCTGCGGAAATGGACCGCAGAAGCAGTTCCGCAGAAGCGGATGAAGGAGCGCAGAAGCGAGTTTTGGCTTGGGCGGTGAAGTTCCGCAGAAGCGGAACATGGTCCGCATAAGCGGAACCGTAGGAGCGGAGTATTGACAGCAGAAGCGGACTTAGGGTTCCGCAGAAGCGAGTTTCTGTGTCGCAAAAGCGGTCGTGGAAAATTAAGTGAAAAATCGCAAAAGCGGATAATTGGGCGTGGAAGCGATACCGCAGAAGAGGTTATGGGAACCGCATAAGCGAAAGTCACTGAAGGATTTTAATGAATCAGTGTTCGTGAATTTCAGAAATAAGAAAAAGATTTGGTCTTCGAACGAGAGGCGATTTTGGGCGATTTTGAAGAGGATTCGAAGGGATATCATCAGGTATGAATATTTGGACTCAGAATATGTTATTATGGTGTAAAAATATGGATTTAATCACTGAAATTCAAGGATTTAAGGGTTAAAAATGGTGGTTAGGGCTTGAAACCTAAGAAAGTGTAAACTTGGAATTTGAGGGGTCAAACAAACTCCGATTTTTGTAAATTTGATATGTATAGACTCGTGGCGAGACGAGGAATCCAGTAATGTAAATTTCGGAATTTTTTGAGAAGTGGGCCTGGGGCTCGGGTTTTGCCAACTTCGTGATTTTGAGTAATTTTCGAGTTCTTTCAATTGAGTTATGTCCCATTAGCATATTATAATGTATTCCTTATGGTTTTGAGAAGATTCGACGTGCGAAGAGGTTAATTCAAGAGGAAAGGGCATAGCAGACTAATCCCGTGGCCGGTTTGAGGTGAATAATAGATGTAGATGATGACCTGAGGGTTTGAAACCCCGGTACATCACATTATGACGATATATTGAGGCGAGACACGTACTCTACGGTGAGTGCAGGGTCGATTGTGATTGAGGACTGTGGCTTAGTCCGACCAAGTGATGTTGTACTATATCATTGTCTAGCAATTAGCTGGTAAACCTCCTACTTGGATGGTTATGAATATATTTGGGGCTGTACGCCGACTATTTGGAGCCCGTAGGGATTGTTATCACTGTACCCATGAGGTATAGCATGTTTTCATGTTATCAGTCCTGAATTGAATATTGTCTCGAAAAGGCTAGTGAAAATTCTAAGGTTTCAAATATCTAATTATAATTCAAATAATTAGAACTAAAAAATGATAAGTTTGACTGTGTTGTGTGACATGCATGCATATAGTTGGACTGATAGTGGATCGGGCTGTACGCTACAGCGGTGTGATATGATATTGCGCTTGGGCTGTAGGAGTCCCTCCGGAGTCTGAACCCCAACAGTGAGCGCCGGGTACCCATGGATCGGGCTACGCGCCGTAGCGGTCATGTGCATCGCATTGCATTCATACATTTATACCTGCCTATGATATCTGTCATTAATTGTTGTTATTACGCTGTTAAATGTGTAGGAGTATTGGTTATAGTTGTGCATTGTTGTATCTCAGGATTTCTTACATTCAGTCATTATATATGTCTATTACCACTGAGTTGGAAGTACTCACTTTACTCCCTGCACCATGTGTGCAGATTCAGGTATCTCGGGAGTTTAGCTGAGGTTTTACTGATTTCAGAGTTTATCCGGAGTTGTCGAGGTAGCTGCCTGACGTCCGCAGGACCCGACTCCTCCCATATCTCTTTTTTTATCTTTCTGCAGTTTTGAGACTATGTATGATTGGAGTCTTATTATACTGTATTGTTAGAGACTCTAGACTCATGACCCCCAGGTCTTTGGGAGTTTATTCCGTATTATCATGATATTCAACTTATTTCTATCTAGCAGTTTATACTTTAAGCTTTAGTGTTGTTAATGGTATCCAAATAATTTGTTTTGAGCTCCATGCTCGGGTTGAGAGTGTAAATGGTCGGGCTTGCCTAGCAGTTGTGTTGGGCGCCATCACGACCGGGATTGGGGTCGTGACAAGTTGGTATCAGAGCCTAGGCTACTGGCCTCATGAGTCATGAGCCGGTTAGTAGAGTCTCGCGGATCGGTACAGAGACGTCTGTATTTATCCTCGAGAGGCTGCAGAACCTTTAGGAAA